>CM060955.1:167142056-167231145 GCA_030765055.1 Mantis religiosa | reverse complement strand
TGAAAACATTGCAAGTCCATATCAGGCGGGTTACCGAGATGGAAGCATCGCTGAGAGAAGTGTGTAGAGTTATGAGGAGACTATGTTTAAAAAACACCGAGTACTATTTGTACGGCTTACAGAGATGGGAGCATCGCTGGGAGAAGTGTGTAGAGTTATGAGGAGACTATGTTTAAAAAACACCGAGTACTATTTGTACGGCTTACAGAGATGGGAGCATCGCTGGGAGAAGTGTGTAGAGTTACAAGGAGACTATGTTGAAAAACGCCGAGTACTATTTGGACGGGTTACAGAGATGGGAACATCGCTGGGAGAAGTGTGTAGAGTTAGAAGGAGACTATGTTGAAAAACGCCGAGTACTGTTTGGACGGGTTACAGAGATGAGAGCATCGCCAGGAGAAGTGTGTAGAGTTACAAGGAGACTATGTTGAAAAACGCCGAGTACTATTTGTACGGCTTACAGAGATGGGAGCATCGCTGGGAGAAGTGTGTAGAGTTATGAGGAGACTATGTTTAAAAAACACCGAGTACTATTTGTACGGCTTACAGAGATGGGAGCATCGCTGGGAGAAGTGTGTAGAGTTACAAGGAGACTATGTTGAAAAACGCCGAGTACTATTTGGACGGGTTACAGAGATGGGAACATCGCTGGGAGAAGTGTGTAGAGTTAGAAGGAGACTATGTTGAAAAACGCCGAGTACTATTTGGACGGGTTACAGAGATGAGAGCATCGCCAGGAGAAGTGTGTAGAGTTACAAGGAGACTATTTTTAAAAGTAAAAAATAAACAAACCTCTGAAAGAAATTTCTTGTATCTTTATTAGGTTGGAAACTTTTCAGAAACTTTTCAGAACGTTTCAGTAAATAAATTACTTGAAACGAGGAGTAAGTTTTCAACCTGTGTAATGTTGTCGGAAGAATTTACAATTAATGCAGGCTTTAGACAAAGATTTGGAGGTTCTCTAAGACTCTTTAATATATAGCAATATTATAGATTTATATAATCTAAAAGAATTAGTTGACTCAACTGGTTTCCATGAAAATGGAGCTATGAAGCACCTAGGAAATTAATTTGTTAAGCTACTGAGAATGCCATAGAGTAGAAAATAGTGGCTGTTACTCCAAGGGTATAAACAGCTGCCGCTTTCGCAGCGTTTAAAAACAAAAGCCGGTTGAATTTTACTGCAAGGAATATACGTGGATGGCCATGATGCAGCTCTTCACTAAACAAAAGAAAGCAACAAAAGAAGGAGAAATAAAATTGCGTAAGACGATGACTGCAACAATTTGGCTCTATGTATGCGAGACATGGGCTCTAAAGTGAAACGATGTTAAGAAAATGGAGTCAGCGGAAATGAAATTCTTTAGAAGGATAAAAGGATGCTCAAAATTGGATAAAAACGAGTATATAAGGAATGAAGTAAACTTACTTCCAGTTATAGAGAATATAAAAGAACGCAGGAGTGGTTGGCAGAATCATGTGTGTAAAATAAATAAAGGAACATCTGAGGTAAGAGTCACGAGGTAGATGAACTAAAGCAAGTTGGCGTGTTGAGAACGCTAAGGAAGGTTCTCCTGCTCCAGGATGAGAAGAAAAAGGGTTTACTACGCAGTCATTATTATCTGTTACAGAAATTTCCGTATCCTGTACGGCTACTTACAAGAAAAAGGAATTAACAATATTATGCCTCTTTATTTTGTTACCACTTATCTATACTAGATCGAGGAAGTTTTGCATCTAACCTGAAAACACACGCCATGAGAATCATTTACATAAAGAACCGTATCTTGTCTGTTAACTCTGTAATGCTAAGTCTATTCTGGAGTCAGGAACCAGGATACCAGGACATTTACTGTTCACATGGGGTGAATGTGTGTTCTAACAACAATTGTGAGATGACACTAGAGTAGCTAGAAAATAAGAATGGACAAGGAATGAGTCAATACGGTTATCCAGTGGCGGCTCGTAGAATAAAAACTGGGTGTTCACAAGAACTACACTTAAAATGCATACTTGCACTATTGGCTACTGCTACCATCATTACTACTAATGAGTGCTATCTCAAACGCTCCACAAAGTTTTATACAATCTATTAGCCTAGAAATAATGTATCTATTCCTATCACACTGCTTATTGTGTCGCTTTACTGACAAACCTGAGCGTTAATATTCACACGACCAAACATGGCAAACTGAATACATGCATTTTTACGTCAGCGTAAATTCCCGTGTTTCTTTATCTTTTCAGTAAGATTTACCATGCTACTTTTGTCCAATTACTCACTTCAGAGCTAAACAGAAGACACGGCAAGCAAAAGAGCGCATTTATAATACTGCAACTGCATATCCATTTACAGGTTGTGTATACATTGTTAAACTTGCGCCTGTAGTCCCGCTTCTGATTTATGTAACATGCTCAACTGTTAAATTCGGCTGTGGACGTCCTAGTCGCTTTATTACAGTTTTTCTTCGCAAGTCACTTTATCTATTTTATTTCTTAAAATGGAGTCCCCCAAGTTCGTAGCTGCCTTTTGAGAGAAGTTCAACAGTCACAAAGATTCGAAAACCTCGCGATCGGTCGCTGCACACAACAATGTAATTGTTTTGCGCTAAAGCACTAGTTGTACTTGATGTACTAGGAAACTCACAATCGTCTCATCTCCTGATAATCTACAAATTGCAAGTTAATCACAGTGTTTAAAACAAAACATATGTTTAGAAACTGCACTGTAAAAACACACCGTATTCAAAGCAGCATAAAGCAACAAAGCAAAGGTTGAGAGCGCTAGGAATTGTAAACATTCTTTATATTTGGAGATAGTTGCAGTTAAACTCTTGTAGATAGTAGCACTTCCCAGAGATGATCAAGTACTCTGGCGTTGCCAATGTGAATTAACGTGTACATCGAAACTGAGCTATGATCTGGGCGCACCCAACTAATGCCTGTTTGTAGCATTTGTCGTCTATGCATGCGTAGAACATTAAACGTTACATGATATGCTAGCACAAGAGAAGTGTGTACCTGCAACGTTGCCACCAGGGGCGGCCGGTGAGGTATTGTATTGATGGTGCCATAAATAAATAAATAAATAAGGGTTGTTAAAATATAAATATGTGCACCAATTACGAACGATTTAGGTAATCTTATCAATAATCCAAGCTATTCTATAATATACTGTAGCATACAAAACGTACAGGGAAACGTAAATAGATATTTATTACATCCATACTCTTGTTACGGTCATCTCCAATTAAGGGTTCGATTTCTTTCAGAATACACTCCGAGATAGACTGAGCATTCTGACCTTCTGGATTAACAAAATTCCAAAATCTTTCAACGGGGTTCCTTAAACGATGTATCGCGAAACAATAACCAATTGAAATTCGCAAGACACATCAGTGGTTTCATCCGCGATTATTGCAACATAATCCGCACGCTTTATTTCTTTGCGAACTTCCTCGTGATACACTACCAACATTCACTGCAGGAGTTCGTTTTGAACAGTCTTAGAAATGCCTTTGAATACTGATGACTGACTGAGATGCACTTGAAGTTCTTTATCCAACTCCGCACTAAACTGAATGAGCTCACGAAAAACCCCCTTATTTTGAGAGGCGTCAGATTCGTCGTGTCCCCTAAGAGCCAGCTCCAAAGCACCACAGAACCGAATACAGTTTATAATTAAGTTCAATATATACCTGTTCTTGTCTACTTATTTGTTAAGGCTGTTGTTTTAAAAATCCGTACTCACAATGAACTACAGCATTACAGGAGCACATACAGAACTACTCTACCATTGCTTTGAAAACATGTGTCCAACACATGCTGGACACGCGGGTTTTATGTTCTACCAACAAAACTGCTGCTGTGAAATATGCACATGTTGAAATACTGTCTCTAAATTTTAAAATCTAATACTATATTCACATTGAAAACCAATTAATTTTATTTATAAGGATATGTATGTGTTGTGTTTCTGAAACTGATTTCATTAAGCATTAATTTGCGTTTTGAAGTTCCTCAGAATTAACTTGCAGTAGATGGTGACACTGCATTAAAGGAAGGTTTAGCGCGAAATGTATTCTTACCATTGTCTTTCGCTAGGTGGCAGGATCGTGGTTCTCTGAAGTCCCGTGTTTTACTGCACTCTAACGGGCAAAGCGTAAGTTATGCGCCAGAGAAATCCCGGCACTACCTTCTCTGACCTCCTCCCATAAGAAGCCGTGTATAAGCAGACATCTTAGCCCCTAGCCCTAACACAGGCGTTTATGAGCGTAGACGGTGCCGTTCTGGAATCAGCACCAAGCTACGGAAAACAACCAAGAGAGAGCGCTGGCGTTCAACGCGCCTATTCAAACGAGGGAGCAACTATTCATAAACAATTCCTTTTGCGCAATTCTTATACACTTCTCTTTCTTTCGCTTTCATACAGATGGTGCCATGGCACAGCGGCACTACCTCAGAAGCCGCCCCTGGTTGCCACATATCATGCTATCGCCGTCTACTTACTACACATTTATCAATGAGCGCGGTAAGTACAAATAACGAATGAAAATAGGAAAAGGGCTTCAAAAAGTCAAAATAATATTGGGGGCTCACGTGCTCTTGTGCTCATTAACAGCAGCCGCCCCTGCGGTTATCCTACTGTCTTGGTGTTGCCAGTTCCACGGCTAGCGGGCGACAGAGATGGAAGATATATCTGTCTTTGTCTCAACCTAGCAAGTATCATACAGATGCTGAGATGTACAGTGATACAGATACTGACAGAGAAGTTTGCTTAATATTTCAGCATATGTGTGAGAACATATACAACGATTATCAAAAAATCTGAGCCTTAAAACCTTGAACTGGAGAACAGTTCGCTTACATAGCTATCGTTCATATGTACACAAAACAAAATGATTAAAATTAGATGCGTTCTACGAAAGAACGTGTTTGATACAATGAAACAAAATACTGACATTTCAACGATTTCTGAATATAGTTTCTATTCTAATCATGTCATATTTGTATACTGCCTGTAATGAACTTTAAACCAATTTTTGTTTCATTAATATACTTAATAAATACGGAAGATATAAATGTGTATTTATGGAGCATTTTACACCATGAATCCCCTGTACTAAAGTTGTGCATTGTGCGCAGAAATTTTAGTCTTGCAGCAACAATACCGCTTCTTTCAAACAGAAATTGGCGACCTTCATTTGTTCTCCTATATTTGAACCCAAGAGATGTTAGAATAATATACATAGAAGATACGGAGTCCGTATATTCTATTTTCCCTCTCATTAAATTGGTCAGCCTTTTGGCATATATGACTCTTGTCATATAAATCATAAATTGTTCTACGTAAAACACACTTTTGAAAATTGTCTAAGTTGGTAGCACGTTTGCTAGCTGCTTGATGTTTCCCTGTGGATCTAAACATGGAAACTTCTCCTAATTTGGTAAACTTTTTGCCTTCTTTAACAATGTTCGTCACAGAATGAGCACTCACGTGACAAGTTTGTAACATTAATTCTCGACTCTGAGCGAAATTTGTACTTTCGGAAATGTATTTAATTGACATCTGTTTGAAAAAGGAATACACTTTAACAAGAATATTTGTAGCCTATTTAAGTAAAATCGTATGAGTTGTTTCGCAGTTTAGACGCACCAGTACTAGACTTGCTAAGCGATATATTTACTAAGTACACTTCGTGTACGCTCTTAAAAGATCACCACTTTACTGAAGGTAAGGCACAAAATGTAACTGCAGCATACCACGTGTGTGCTTTTCTTCACCGACAGTTAATAATTCTTTTCTTTCTATTCAGATGCCTTATCTTTCCATACCTCCGAAACCAGATGTGCTACAAACATGGGGTTTAGACAGTAACCCTCAAATAATAGCTCTGTAACATGGGAAAAACAAAATAAATCTGTAATTAGTATCTTTTGGGCGCGCAAAGAAATTAGCCACATGCTTCGGCAAAGCGAACCAGTATGCATGCTTAACTGTACAATGTTGCATGAACCGCACTGGCTAGTAGCGATAGATCAATCACACCTAGCCCCGCCTAGTGTTCATTCCTGTTTTGTAGCTAACTTAACATTACAGAACCTATAAGAAGAAAAGAAAAAATGTTTCTCAAGTTAAAACACCTGATTTGACGACAATGCGGCTATGCAAGTGAAATAATACTAAAAATCGCAGGTGTGGCACACTTATAAACAGTTATTTCTCTATTTACTTCAATAAAAACATTGCCTACAGCGAAATGTCGTGTAGTTACAAGGGAATATGGGATTATAGTAGACTTTAAGTGACAGTCAATTGTCTAGAACTTCTGTTCTCTTTGCTTGGCTAGGAGAGAAAAATGAATGTCGACTTGCCATTTGAGAAGCGTATAATATTGGTTAGAGACGAGGGCGCGATAAATATAAGAAGTTTTGGTTAGTAAATGTTCTTGAATACAAATACTTCCGAATTATCCGAAACTATTCTTCTCTACTTAATTAAAACCATTAAATTAACACTTTAACTCTTCATATTTAAAATTAATTGCAAAATTTGTCTTTGTTGATGAAGGATTATGAAGACAGTATTGCAAATTCAAGTAAAATTAAGAAATAGCCGTCAATTTTAAGAAATATTAAGTTCAAATTTTTGTACAGCATAGATCTCCAAATTACGTAGCTTATTTCTTATCTATAAGGTCTAATTGAACTTTAAAAGTGGCCTAGGAATACGTCACAGGATATTTAAAAACATAACAATAAATTATTCCGTTGTTACGTCTTTATGATATCCCATATTTTTAAATATGCAAAGTAACATATACAATTATATAGAAATACGATGCAAAAGGTTGATCAATTTTTAAAAAGCAGCTACGAAATTTAAAAGCAACAAATAAGTGTTAAAAGCATGTAAAACTGGCGAGAATATAAAAAATAATGTTGATAGTTTAAAACTTCATATTTTTATGAAAGACTAATAAATATTACTTACTTTCTGGAAAAAAGATAAAAAATGTCAAACATATGTAAAATTTGTTTCTCCAAATTCACTTACCCATGTTCTAAACTTGTAGATATATTTAATACGAAACAGGACTGTGGCTGGTGTTTTCTTGAAGTAAAGCAAAAATGGGTGGTCGGCAGTTGTTTATCTCATGTGGGTGGTGATTGGTTGTCCGAGGGACGCATTCCTATTGGCAGGAAGGTACACACCTCCGACATTTCCGAAGTCTTTAATCAACATTTGAGGAAAGTGACAACAAAGAACATTTGTGATGCTCTTAACGCTATGTCAGCCAATGGCAGAGCGTCTGGCGCCCTCTTCACCAATGGGCGACCTACCTGTCAAAGTGACGAGCAAGGCAAACATCAATTAGTGCAACCGCGGTACAGCTGTACCCGCAAAGCACTTTGCTTTCACATGTACCCACCTAGGTCACAGGACGAAGAAGAAATACCACGTTCGATATCTCTTCACATAATAGCAGTCACTTGCTTACGTCAATATCTGTCGTTCATTTGTTTTCCTGGCCAACCCTACTGATCAACGTAGTAATATTATGATAAAAACCATATATTAACTCCAAACTGCTCCAAACCAGTTCAAATCACTAATTCACCTGGGGCAGTTCCCTCCCTCTCAAAATAGCTAACAGCATGAAACAGGATTGTGAAACAGATTTGAAAAGTTTCCAAACTAATAAAGATACAAGATTTCTTTTCATAATTTTACTTTTCAACATAGTCTCTGTGAAACTCTACACACTTCTCCCAGCGATGCTCCCATCTCTGTAACCGTCCAAATAGTACTCGACGTTTTTCAACATAGTCTCCTTGTAACTCTACACACTTCTCCTAGCGATGCTCCCATCTCTGTAACCCCTCCAAATAGTACTCGAAGTTTTTCAACATAGTCTACTTGTAACTCTACACACTTCTCCTAGCGATGCTCCCCTCTCTGTAACCCCTCCAAATAGTACTCGGCGTTTTTCAACATAGTCTCCTTGTAACTCTACACACTTCTCCTAGCGATGCTCCCCTCTCTGTAATCCCTCCAAATAGTACTCGGTGTTTTTCATCATAGTCTCCTTGTAACTCTACACACTTCTCCTAGCGATGTTCCCATCTCTGTAACCCGTCCAAATAGTACTCGACGTTTTTCAACATAGTCTCCTTGTAACTCTACACACTTCTCCCAGCGATGCTCCCATCTCTGTAACACGTCCAAATAGTACTCGGTGTTTTTCAACATAGTCTCCTTGTAACTCTACACACTTCTCCTAGCGATGTTCCCATCTCTGTAACCCGTCCAAATAGTACTCGGTGTTTTTCAACATAGTCTCCTTGTAACTCTACACACTTCTCCCAGCGATGCTCCCATCTCTGTAACACGTCCAAATAGTACTCGGCGTTTTTCATCATAGTCTCCTTGTAACTCTACACACTTCTCCCAGCGATGCTCCCATCTCTGTAACCCGTCCAAATAGTACTCGGCGTTTTTCAACATAGTCTCATTGTAACTCTACAAACTTCTCCCAGCGATGCTCCCATCTCTGTAACACGTCCAAATAGTACTCGGCGTTTTTCATCATAGTCTCCTTGTAACTCTACACACTTCTCCCAGCGATGCTCCCATCTCTGTAACACGTCCAAATAGTACTCGGCGTTTTTCATCATAGTCTCCTTGTAACTCTACACACTTCTCCCAGCGATGCTCCCATCTCTATAACCCGTCCAAATAGTACTCGGCGTTTTTCAACATAGTCTCATTGTAACTCTACAAACTTCTCCCAGCGATGCTCCCATCTCTGTAACACGTCCAAATAGTACTCGGCGTTTTTCATCATAGTCTCCTTGTAACTCTACACACTTCTCCTAGCGATGTTCCCATCTCTGTAACACGTCCAAATAGTACTCGGTGTTTTTCATCATAGTCTCCTTGTAACTCTACACACTTCTCCCAGCGATGCTCCCATCTCTGTAACACGTCCAAATAGTACTCGGCGTTTTTCATCATAGTCTCCTTGTAACTCTACACACTTCTCCTAGCGATGTTCCCCTCTCTGTAACCTCTCCAAATAGTACTCGGTGTTTTTCATCATAGTCTTCTTGTAACTCTACACACTTCTCCCAGCGATGCTCCCCTCTCTGTAACCCCTCCAAATAGTACTCGGTGTTTTTCATCATAGTCTCCTTGTAACTCTACACACTTCTCCTAGCGATGCTCCCCTCTCTGTAACCCCTCCAAATAGTACTCGGTGTTTTTCATCATAGTCTCCTTGTAACTCTACACACTTCTCCCAGCGATGCTCCCATCTCTGTAACACGTCCAAATAGTACTCGGCGTTTTTCATCATAGTCTCCTTGTAACTCTACACACTTCTCCTAGCGATGTTCCCATCTCTGTAACACGTCCAAATAGTACTCGGCGTTTTTCATCATAGTCTCCTTGTAACTCTACACACTTCTCCCAGCGATGCTCCCATCTCTGTAATACGTCCAAATAGTACTCGGCGTTTTTCATCATAGTCTCCTTGTAACTCTACACACTTCTCCTAGCGATGTTCCCATCTCTGTAACACGTCCAAATAGTACTCGGTGTTTTTCATCATAGTCTCCTTGTAACTCTACACACTTCTCCCAGCGATGCTCCCATCTCTGTAACACGTCCAAATAGTACTCGGCGTTTTTCATCATAGTATCCTTGTAACTCTACACACTTCTCCTAGCGATGTTCCCCTCTCTGTAACCCCTCCAAATAGTACTCGGTGTTTTTCATCATAGTCTCCTTGTAACTCTACACACTTCTCCTAGCGATGCTCCCCTCTCTGTAAGCCCTCCAAATAGTACTCGGTGTTTTTCATCATAGTCTCCTTGTAACTCTACACACTTCTCCTAGCGATGTTCCCCTCTCTGTAACCCCTCCAAATAGTACTCGGTGTTTTTCATCATAGTCTCCTTGTAACTATACACACTTCTCCCAGCGATGCTCCCATCTCTGTAACCCCTCCAAATAGTACTCGGTGTTTTTCATCATAGTCTCCTTGTAACTCTACACACTTCTCCTAGCGATGCTCCCCTCTCTGTAACCCCTCCAAAAAGTACTCGGTGTTTTTCATCATAGTCTCCTTGTAACTCTACACACTTCTCCTAGCGATGTTCCCCTCTCTGTAACCCCTCCAAATAGTACTCGGTGTTTTTCATCATAGTCTCCTTGTAACTCTACACACTTCTCCCAGCGATGCTCCCATCTCTGTAACACGTCCAAATAGTACTCGGCGTTTTTCATCATAGTCTCCTTGTAACTCTACACACTTCTCCCTACGATGCTCCATCTCTGTAACACGTCCAAATAGTACTCGGCGTTTTTCAACAGTCTCCTTGTAACTCTACACACTTCTCCCAGCGATGCTCCCATCTCTGTAACACGTCCAAATAGTACTCGGCGTTTTTCAACATAGTCTCCTTGTGACTCTACACACTTCTCCCTGCGATCCTACCATCTCTCTAACCCGTCCAAATAGTACTCGGCGTTTTTCAACATAGTCTCCTTGTAACTCTACACACTTCTCCCAGCGATGCTCTCATCTCTGTAACACGTCCAAATAGTACTCGGCGTTTTTCAACAAGTCTCCTTGTAACTATACACACTTCTTCTAGCGATGCTCTCATCTCTGTAACCCGTCCAAATAGTACTCGGCGTTTTTCAACATGTCTCCTTGTAACTATACACACTTCTTCCAGCGATGCTCCCATCTCTGTAACCCTCCCAAATAGTACTCGGCGTTTTTCAACATAGTCTCCTTGTAACTCTACACACTTCTCCCAGCGATGCTCTCATCTCTGTAACACGTCCAAATAGTACTCCGCGTTTTTCAACAAGTCTCCTTGTAACTATACACACTTCTTCTAGCGATGCTCTCATCTCTGTAACCCGTCCAAATAGTACTCGGCGTTTTTCAACAAGTCTCCTTGTAACTATACACACTTCTTCCAGCGATGCTCCCATCTCTGTAACCCTCCCAAATAGTACTCGGCGTTTTTCAACATCGTCTCCTTGTAACTCTACACACTTCTCCCAGCGATGCTCCCACCTCTGTAACCCGTCCAAATAGTACTCGACGTTTTTCAACATAGTCTCCTTGTAACTCTACACACTTCTCCCAGCGATGTTCCCATCTCTGTAACCCTCCCAAATAGTACTCGGCGGTTTTCAACATAGTCTCCTTGTAACTCTACACACTTCTCCCAGCGATGCTCCCATCTCTGTAACCCTCCCAAATAGTACTCGGCGTTTTTGAACATCGTCTCCTTGTAACTCTACACACTTCTCCCAGCGATGCGCCCATCTCTGTAACCGTCCAAATAGTACTCGACGTTTTTCAACACAGTCTCCTTGTAACTCTACACACTTCTCCTAGCGATGCTCCCCTCTCTGTAACCCCTCCAAATAGTACTCGGCGTTTTTCAACATAGTCTCCTTGTAACTCTACACACTTCTCCTAGCGATGCTCCCCTCTCTGTAATCCCTCCAAATAGTACTCGGTGTTTTTCATCATAGTCTCCTTGTAACTCTACACACTTCTCCTAGCGATGTTCCCATCTCTGTAACCCGTCCAAATAGTACTCGGCGTTTTTCAACATAGTCTCCTTGTAACTCTACACACTTCTCCCAGCGATGCTCCCATCTCTGTAACACGTCCAAATAGTACTCGGTGTTTTTCAACATAGTCTCCTTGTAACTCTACACACTTCTCCTAGCGATGTTCCCATCTCTGTAACCCGTCCAAATAGTACTCGGTGTTTTTCAACATAGTCTCCTTGTAACTCTACACACTTCTCCCAGCGATGCTCCCATCTCTGTAACACGTCCAAATAGTACTCGGCGTTTTTCATCATAGTCTCCTTGTAACTCTACACACTTCTCCAAGAGATGCTTCCACCTCTGTAACCCGTCCAAATAGTACTCGACGTTTTTCAACATAGTCTCCTTGTAACTCTACACACTTCTCCCAGCGATGCTCTCATCTCTGTAACACGTCCAAATAGTACTCCGCGTTTTTCAACAAGTCTCCTTGTAACTATACACACTTCTTCTAGCGATGCTCTCATCTCTGTAACCCGTCCAAATAGTACTCGGCGTTTTTCAACAAGTCTCCTTGTAACTATACACACTTCTTCCAGCGATGCTCCCATCTCTGTAACCCTCCCAAATAGTACTCGGCGTTTTTCAACATCGTCTCCTTGTAACTCTACACACTTCTCCCAGCGATGCTCCCACCTCTGTAACCCGTCCAAATAGTACTCGACGTTTTTCAACATAGTCTCCTTGTAACTCCACACACTTCTCCCAGCAATGTTCCCATCCCTGTAACCCGTCCAAATAGTACTCGACGTTTTTCAACATAGTCTCCTTGTAACTCTACACACTTCTCCCAGCGATGTTCCCATCTCTGTAACCCTCCCAAATAGTACTCGGCGGTTTTCAACATAGTCTCCTTGTAACTCTACACACTTCTCCCAGCGATGCTCCCATCTCTGTAACCCTCCCAAATAGTACTCGGCGTTTTTGAACGTCGTCTCCTTGTAACTCTACACACTTCTCCCAGCGATGCGCCCATCTCTGTAACCGTCCAAATAGTACTCGACGTTTTTCAACATAGTCTCCTTGTAACTCTACACACTTCTCCTAGCGATGCTCCCCTCTCTGTAACCCCTCCAAATAGTACTCGGCGTTTTTCAACATAGTCTCCTTGTAACTCTACACACTTCTCCTAGCGATGCTCCCCTCTCTGTAATCCCTCCAAATAGTACTCGGTGTTTTTCATCATAGTCTCCTTGTAACTCTACACACTTCTCCTAGCGATGTTCCCATCTCTGTAACCCGTCCAAATAGTACTCGGCGTTTTTCAACATAGTCTCCTTGTAACTCTACACACTTCTCCCAGCGATGCTCCCATCTCTGTAACACGTCCAAATAGTACTCGGTGTTTTTCAACATAATCTCCTTGTAACTCTACACACTTCTCCTAGCGATGTTCCCATCTCTGTAACCCGTCCAAATAGTACTCGGTGTTTTTCAACATAGTCTCCTTGTAACTCTACACACTTCTCCCAGCGATGCTCCCATCTCTGTAACACGTCCAAATAGTACTCGGCGTTTTTCATCATAGTCTCCTTGTAACTCTACACACTTCTCCCAGCGATGCTCCCATCTCTGTAATCCGTCCAAATAGTACTCGGCGTTTTTCAACATAGTCTCATTGTAACTCTACAAACTTCTCCCAGCGATGCTCCCATCTCTGTAACACGTCCAAATAGTACTCGGGGTTTTTCATCATAGTCTCCTTGTAACTCTACACACTTCTCCCAGCGATGCTCCCATCTCTATAACCCGTCCAAATAGTACTCGGCGTTTTTCAACATAGTCTCATTGTAACTCTACAAACTTCTCCCAGCGATGCTCCCATCTCTGTAACACGTCCAAATAGTACTCGGCGTTTTTCATCATAGTCTCCTTGTAACTCTACACACTTCTCCTAGCGATGTTCCCATCTCTGTAACACGTCCAAATAGTACTCGGTGTTTTTCATCATAGTCTCCTTGTAACTCTACACACTTCTCCCAGTGATGCTCCCATCTCTGTAACACGTCCAAATAGTACTCGGCGTTTTTCATCATAGTCTCCTTGTAACTCTACACACTTCTCCTAGCGATGTTCCCCTCTCTGTAACCCCTCCAAATAGTACTCGGTGTTTTTCATCATAGTCTTCTTGTAACTCTACACACTTCTCCCAGCGATGCTCCCATCTCTGTAACACGTCCAAATAGTACTCGGCGTTTTTCATCATAGTCTCCTTGTAACTCTACACACTTCTCCTAGCGATGTTCCCATCTCTGTAACACGTCCAAATAGTACTCGGTGTTTTTCATCATAGTCTCCTTGTAACTCTACACACTTCTCCCAGCGATGCTCCCATCTCTGTAACACGTCCAAATAGTACTCGGCGTTTTTCATCATAGTCTCCTTGTAACTCTACACACTTCTCCTAGCGATGTTCCCATCTCTGTAACACGTCCAAATAGTACTCGGTGTTTTTCATCATAGTCTCCTTGTAACTCTACACACTTCTCCCAGCGATGCTCCCAAATCTGTAACACGTCCAAATAGTACTCGGCGTTTTTCATCATAGTCTCCTTGTAACTCTACACACTTCTCCTAGCGATGTTCCCCTCTCTGTAACCCCTCCAAATAGTACTCGGTGTTTTTCATCATAGTCTCCTTGTAACTCTACACGCTTCTCCTAGCGATGCTCCCCTCTCTGTAAGCCCTCCAAATAGTACTCGGTGTTTTTCATCATAGTCTCCTTGTAACTCTACACACTTCTCCTAGCGATGTTCCCATCTCTGTAACCCCTCCAAATAGTACTCGGTGTTTTTCATCATAGTCTCCTTGTAACTCTACACACTTCTCCCAGCGATGCTCCCATCTCTGTAACCCCTCCAAATAGTACTCGGTGTTTTTCATCATAGTCTCCTTGTAACTCTACACACTTCTCCTAGCGATGCTCCCCTCTCTGTAACCCCTCCAAATAGTACTCGGTGTTTTTCATCATAGTCTCCTTGTAACTCTACACACTTCTCCTAGCGATGTTCCCCTCTCTGTAACCCCTCCAAATAGTACTCGGTGTTTTTCATCATAGTCTCCTTGTAACTCTACACACTTCTCCCAGCGATGCTCCCATCTCTGTAACACGTCCAAATAGTACTCGGCGTTTTTCATCATAGTCTCCTTGTAACTCTACACACTTCTCCCAGCGATGCTCCCATCTCTGTAACACGTCCAAATAGTACTCGGCGTTTTTCAACAGTCTCCTTGTAACTCTACACACTTCTCCCAGCGATGCTCCATCTCTGTAACCGTCCAAATAGTACTCGGCATTTTTCAACATAGTCTCCTTGTAACTCTGCACACTTCTCCCAGCGATGCTCCCATCTCTGTAACACGTCCAAATAGTACTCGGCGTTTTTCAACAGTCTCCTTGTAACTCTACACACTTCTCCCAGCGATGCTCCATCTCTGTAACACGTCCAAATAGTACTCGGCGTTTTTCAACAGTCTCCTTGTAACTCTACACACTTCTCCCAGCGATGCTCCCATCTCTGTAACACGTCCAAATAGTACTCGGCGTTTTTCAACATAGTCTCCTTGTGACTCTACACACTTCTCCCTGCGATCCTACCATCTCTCTAACCCGTCCAAATAGTACTCGGCATTTTTCAACATAGTCTCCTTGTAACTCTACACACTTCTTCTAGCGATGCTCTCATCTCTGTAACCCGTCCAAATAGTACTCGGCGTTTTTCAACAAGTCTCCTTGTAACTATACACACTTCTTCCAGCGATGCTCCCATCTCTGTAACCCTCCCAAATAGTACTCGGCGTTTTTCAACATAGTCTCCTTGTAACTCTACACACTTCTCCCAGCGATGCTCCCACCTCTGTAACCCGTCCAAATAGTACTCGACGTTTTTCAACATAGTCTCCTTGTAACTCCACACACTTCTCCCAGCAATGTTCCCATCCCTGTAACCCGTCCAAATAGTACTCGACGTTTTTCAGCATAGTCTCCTTGTAACTCTACACACTTCTCCCAGCGATGTTCCCATCTCTGTAACCCTCCCAAATAGTACTCGGCGGTTTTCAACATAGTCTCCTTGTAACTCTACACACTTCTCCCAGCGATGCTCCCATCTCTGTAACCCTCCCAAATAGTACTCGGCGTTTTTGAACATCGTCTCCTTGTAACTCTACACACTTCTCCCAGCGATGCTCCCATCTCTGTAACCCATCCAAATAGTACTCGGCGTTTTTCTCTGTAAAATAATTGTTCACGAATGTGATTTCCTCTTCATTTTACTAAAATCTCTGTACTCCGAGCGCAATTTTCAGATGAGGGAACAAAAAGAAGTCGCTTGAGGCTAGATCTGGTGAGTCAAGCAGTTCAAAAAGTAATTCGTGGATTTTCGCCATTGCAACCGCTGAGGTGTGAGACGGTGCGTTGTCTCGGTGAAACAGGATTTTCTTTTTCTGCAAATGTGGTCGTTTTCCGCAAACTCTGCCTTCAGCTTGTTAAGTAATGATGCGTTGTGTAATGGCTTTTCCTTTTTTAAGATAATTGATTAAAATAACTCCCTGATTATTCCAAAAAACACTCTCCATCACTTTTCCAGCCGAAAAAAAGACAGTTTTACCCTTTATGGAGCCGGTTCCTCTTTTGCAGTCGACTGTTTGGACTGTAATTTTGTTTCGGGCTTATAATGGTGTATCCAAGTTTCATCAACAGTAATTAATCGGCGCCAAAACTCGGATTTATTGCGCCTAAACTGCGCCAACAGAGCGTTGGAAATGTTCATTCGAACACGTTTCTGGTCTAACGTGAGCAAACGCGGCAGTCAACGCGTAGACAGCTTTGTCATGTCTAAATGTTGATTTAATATGTGACAAACACGTTCTTATGACATGTTCATAGCTTCTGTTGTCTCTGTCAGTTTAATTCGGCGGTCATCTAGCACTATTTGGTGATGTTCTCGTCGGTAGCTGCATTTTTGGACGCCCGGAGCGTTCATCGTCTCCCAAGCTCTTACGGCCACGTTTAAGTTCAGCTGCCAAAACTTTCACTGTGGTAAATGATGGTGCAGAGCCCCATACACAGAATCCAACTCATCTTTGATTTTCGTAGGCGTATTGCCTTTCAAACATAAATGCTTATTGACAGCTCGATACTCGATTTTGTCTATTTTCATAAAAATACTGACACGTACTCACTTAAACGACTGTTACATAACAACTGAGCGTTCAACATGACTGAAACTTTGGTGAGTAACTGTCAACAAATGAACAACGAAATTCACTAGCTTTTATTTACGAGTCTGCCGTCTTTGTTGAGGTCGGAAACTTTTCAGACAAACCTGTTCTCTGATCTTTATACAAGAAGTAGTTATTTAGACAATAGAATTGTTAGGGGAGAAGCAATTACAGATAGCCGCGGTTATTACACTGTCAGCATAAAGAAAAAGAGTAATAAAAAAGATAGGATAATAGCGACAACTAATGGAAAATACAGTGATATTTCACTGAACCTTTTATCGGCTATAGTGTTAGAAAGTTTAATAAAGTGGGAAAAGGTAAGAGGAATGTTTATTGCATTCCATAATTGCAATAATAAAGGAAATGTACTACACGAGCTTTAGGAAAAACAAGTGAGGCGTTATAACTACTTGTGTTCAAATAGAAATTAATTCAGGTATGCAATTCCACAATAAATATGATCACAAAACCCATGATATGTACTTAGAGTAAATACGAAGTAATAACTTCTACGTATTTATTTCTTGCCAAGCAAAAGGGAAAAGGTACACCCTAAAAAAATGCTATTTATTTAGTTTCAGTACTATTCAAGCTAATAATTTGCTTTGGTTCATTTGTTCTTTAATGCATCGCAATGTTGTAATCATTAAATCCAGATACAAGCGTTACAGTAACATATAAGTGGATAATTAGAGTACTAGGTGCCTTCAATTTTTTTTCAGGACTTGGAACTGTGGTTTTCACACACATCGCGACTGGACATTGAAGATCTGAATGTCAGACCTTAGGTCTCCAGCCAGATCAGGGTTGGGCCCTCTACTGACAATGGAGTGTTATGTAAGAAAGGATAATATGCGGCAGAAGAAGAGGTTGGAGTTATATATAAGTCATCTGATGCTTTATTTTGTGTCTAGAAGCAGTCTCGGGTGTTTGTAGCGCTCTCTAGAATCGATGTCGTACTCACCCAGACCGCGGGTGAGGGAGTTGAAGTTGTGGGAGAGGTTTTGATAGAATGAACGTGAAAGGGTACGGATGTAGTCTGTTATTGTGGGGATACGTAGGTCTCCTCGGATAAGCCAAGGGGAGTCTGCGACAATGCGGAGGAATCGGGATTGCAGAACTTCAAGGTGGTGTAGGTGAGACTTGGCTGCTACTCTCCATATTTCACTGGCGTTTGTGATGGCAGGTCGCAGTACTTGCTTATAGAGGATCAGTTTTGTAATCAGAGACATCACCGATCGTCGGTTAGAGAGAGGGTAGAGCGTACCCATTCTTTTGTTAATTTTATTAGCCACATATGTAATGTGGTCTATCCACGTCAGTTTGATGTCGAGTAGAACACCAAGATACTTAACGTAAGTTTTCCAATGTACGTCCTCACCAGCTAGGCTAATTGTCTTCCAGAGGTGTCATTTTTCTGCTTTTTTTCTTCTTAAATTTACGTCCTCCAACGTTAATTCATATCGGACGATGAATGAAATGATGTTCAAATGAGTACAGGGTCCATATAGCTTAGAGTTACCAGACATTCATCTTTCAGGATAAGAGAAAACCTCCAACGTTAAGTCATATCGGACGATGAATGAAATGATGTTCAAATGAGTACAGGGTACATAGAGTTTAGAGTTACCAGACATTCATCTTTCAGGATAAGAGAAAACCTCCAACGTTAAGTCATATCGGACGATGAATGAAGTGATGTTTAAATAAGTACAGGGTACATAGAGCTTAGAGTTACCAGACATTCATCTTTCAGGATAAGGGAAAACCTCCAACGTTAAGTCATATCGGACGATGAATGAAATGATGTTCAAATAAGTACAGGGTACATAGAGCTTAGAGTTACCAGACATTCATCTTTCAGGATAAGAGAAAACCTCCAACGTTAAGTCATATCGGACGATGAATGAAATGATGTTCAAATAAGTACAGGGTACATAGAGCTTAGAGTTACCAGACATTCATCTTTCAGGATAAGAGAAAACCTCCAACGTTAAGTCATATCAGACGATGAATGAAATGATGTTCAAATGAGTACAGGGTACATAGAGCTTAGAGTTACCAGACATTCATCTTTCAGGATAAGGGAAAACCTCCAACCTTAAGTCATATCGGACGATGAATGAAATGATGTTCAAATGAGTACAGGGTACATAGAGCTTAGAGTTACCAGACATTCATCTTTCAGGATAAGGGAAAACCTCCAACGTTAAGTCATATCGGACGATGCATGAAATGATGTTTAAATAAGTACAGGGTACATAGAGCTTAGAGTTACCAGACATTCATCTTTCAGGATAAGGGAAAACCTCCAACGTTAAGTCATATCGGACGATGAATGAAGTGATGTTTAAATAAGTACAGGGTACATAGAGCTTAGAGTTACCAGACATTCATCTTTCAGGATAAGAGAAAACCTCCAACGTTAAGTCATATCGGACGATGAATGAAATGATGTTCAAATAAGTACAGGGTACATAGAGCTTAGAGTTACCAGACATTCATCTTTCAGGATAAGAGAAAACCTCCAACGTTAAGTCATATCAGACGATGAATGAAATGATGTTCAAATGAGTACAGGGTACATAGAGCTTAGAGTTACCAGACATTCATCTTTCAGGATAAGGGAAAACCTCCAACCTTAAGTCATATCGGACGATGAATGAAATGATGTTCAAATGAGTACAGGGTACATAGAGCTTAGAGTTACCAGACATTCATCTTTCAGGATAAGGGAAAACCTCCAACGTTAAGTCATATCGGACGATGCATGAAATGATGTTCAAATGAGTACAGGGTACATAGAGCTTAGAGTTACCAGACATTCATCTTTCAGGATAAGGGAAAACCTCCAACGTTAACTCATATCGGACGATGAATGAAATGATGTTCAAATGAGTACAGGGTACATAGAGCTTAGAGTTACCAGACATTCATCTTTCAGCATAAGAGAAAACCTCCAACGTTAAGTCATATCGGACGATTATTTAAATGATGCTTAAATGAGTACAGAGTACATAGAACTTAGAGTTACCAGACATTTATCTCTCAGGATAAGAGAAAACCTCCAACGTTAAGTCATATCGGACGATGAATGAAATGATGTTCAAATGAGTACAGGGTACATAGAGCTTAGGGTTACCAGACATTCATCTCTCCGGATAAGAGAAAACCTCCAACGATGAGTCATATCGGACGATGAATGAAATGATGTTCAAATGAGTACAGGGTACATAGAGCTTAGGGTTACCAGACATTCATCTCTCCGGATAAGAGAAAACCTCCAACGTTAAGTCATATCGGACGATGAATGAAATGATGTTCAAATGAGTACAGGGTACATAGAGCTTAGGGTTACCAGACATTCATCTCTCCGGATAAGAGAAAACCTCCAACGTTAAGTCATATCGGACGATGAATCTAACGATGTTCAAATGAGTACAGGGTACATAGAGCTTAGAGCTACCAGACATTCATCTTTCAGGATAAGGGAAAACCTCCAACGTTAAGTCATATCGGACGATGAATGAAATGATGTTCAAATGAGCACAGAGTATATAGAGCTTAGAGTTACCAGACATTCATCTTTCAGGATAAGAGAAAACCTCCAACGTTAAGTCATATCGGACGATGAATGAAATGATGTTTAAATGAGTACAGGGTACATAGAGCTTAGAGTTACCAGACATTCATCTTTCAGGATAAGTAATAGCCGAGGTAAAAGACCTTATTCACGTAACTCAACCTAAACGAGATTGAAACTGGTTAACTCTTGAATTTAAGGCAAATATGCTACCATTTACGCCACACTTATGGGCGTGTGCTGTGGTGGTTGCCATAGTAACTTTCAAATCCACAAGTCCTTGCTATAGGGTGAGAATTTTGATATGTATAGGATTATTTCTCGTTATCTCTAGGGTTTGGAAGTATGAATCAAAGTGAAAATTTCTGTGTGAATATAATGTAACAACCAGAAGTAACACACACATTAGCATCAATGTGAACAAGTGAACATCATTCGTGATAAGCAATTGTTCCAAAGATAAAATGTCGGCGTTAAAATTTAAGGTTAGATGAGGTATACAAATAGTACATTACTATAACAAAAGAAAGAAAATAGGGATGTTGGGAGCTCCCAAAACGTCCACTTTCCAAATCTGTGTAGGACACAACGTCTACCCTTATCTGCCACGGACATGGAGAACGGAAAACACTTTTAAGTTTATAGCACTGACTGTTAAATGCTGGGAGGTGGTGCTACTCTTTTGTTATCTCTAAGAGGGGTTTGTTCATGAATATTTCACGCTCAAGCGGGTGTCGACCTCATCAAATATTAACGAGCACCTCTTCCGCGTTAGGTTACTTAATTCGATCATTTCACTGGACGCAAGGGAGGGTTTAAAACGCGACGCCCTTTGATTCGCGGAGTCTTGCAACATGGCGGCTGACGTTATTCAACTGTTGTGACAACGATTTATGTCTGCTTCTCTTTCTATTCCCAACAAAAGAAGGCGCTACATGTGCGCTACTACTTCTTGATGGTGGTTTAAAACTGCTCTATTGTGATTCAAGTATATAAAGTGTAAATAAATGGAAATAATAGTCTTCATAAATACAGTTTAAATGACACCTCGGCAACACACCCGCTGTAATCCTGTGAGAAAATATCAAATAGTACATCAGACATTATCATACATAGGTGATCTGAAAACTTTACGATCTAATAACGATACAAGACACTTTTTCATAATATTTTCGTTTTATATTTCAACATAGTCTCCTTGTAACTCTACACACTTCTCACAGCGATGCTTCCATCTCTGTAACACGTCCAAATAGTACTCGACGTTTATCGACATAGTCACCTTGTAACTCTACACACTTCTCCCAGTGATGCTCCCATCTCTGTAACCCGTCCAAATAGTACTCGGCGTTTTTCAACATAGTCTCCTTGTAACTCTACACACTTCTCCCAGCGATGCTTCCATCTCTGTAACACGTCCAAATAGTACTCGACGTTTATCGACATAGTCTCCTTGTACCTCTACACACTTCTCCCAGCGATGCTCCCATTTCTGTAACCCGTCCAAATAGTACTCGACGTTTATCGACATAGTCACCTTGTAACTCTACACACTTCTCCCAGTGATGCTCCCATCTCTGTAACACGTCCAAATAGTACTCGGCGTTTTTCAACATAGTCTCCTTGTAACTCTACACACTTCTCCCAGTGATGCTCCCATCTCTGTAACCCGTCCAAATAGTACTCGACGTTTTTCATCATAGTCCCCTTGTAACTCTACACACTTCTCCCAGCGATGCTCCCATCTCTATAACCCGTCCAAATAGTACTCGGCGTTTTTCAACATAGTCTCCTTGTAACACTACACACTTCTCCCAGCGATGTTCCCATCTCTGTAACCTGTCCAAATAGTACTCGGCGTTTTTCAACATAGTCTCCTTGTAACTCTACAAACTTTTCCCAACGATGCTCCCATCTCTGTAACACGTCCAAATAGTACTCGGCCTTTTTCAACATAGTCTCCTTGTAACTCTACACACTTCTCCCAGCGATGCTCCCATCTCTGTAACCCGTCCAAATAGTGTTCGGCATTTTTCAACATAGTCTCCTTGTAACATTACACACTTCTCCCAGCGATGTTCCCATCTCTGTAACCCGTCCAAATAGTACTCGGTGTTTTTCAAGATAGTCTCCTTGTAACTCTACACACTTCTCTCAGCGATGCTCCCATCTCTGTAAGACTTTCAAATAGTACTCGGCGTTTTTCAACATAGTCTCCTTTTAACTCTACACACTTCTCCCAGCGATGTTCCCATTTTCGTAACCCGTAGTAGGAGTAACTGGAGCACCGGGTTCACCTTCCTTTGGAATTGATTGTCTCCCCTCTTTAAAGATTTTAAATCACCTTCGAGCTGTGCTGTAGAGAAGAACAGACTTTCCATAGGCCTCCTGTAGCATTGTATAGGCCTCAACTGTAAATTTGTTGAGACGAAAGCAGAATTTCAAAGCCGCATATTCTTCTTCGCGTGTTACCTCCATTGTAGCGGTAGGCGATACTGAACATATCTGAACTTGCCAGGTTCTCATAGGCGGGAACTAGGAGTACCAACAATGAAACTACTTCGTCGTGTTTGTTTGATATAAGGCTAACAGAATATAATAATATTGAATTTTAGTGCGAAAAATTATGATCATTCTTTATTGAACAGTATAGCTATTCATTTGGAAACACAATAAGGAACGTTTACTTCTCTACGTTACTTTTTCAACTTGGAATGAAAGTTGAAGTCATTTGTTTTATCTCTAGGGTTGGTGAAGGATGTCGGCCGTGTGCTACTTTATTTTTCATTTTGTGTTTTTTGTGACACGTAACACAGCCCTCTAATGATGTAAACTAAGCAGCTTTTATGCTGCAGTAAGAAGTCTGAAAGCAACATCCCTGGTTTAATCCCTAATGAAGCTCTTCTAGGGGTTCCACGTTAAAAGCTAAAATACCGTTATTTTATGTAACATTACCTACAGCCACGCTTTCTTCAAAACATTTCCTTATATTAAAATAAAAATAGTTTTAAGTAATTTTTTCTAAAATTCTACCATCCATGGGCTTTTAGAAAATTTGAACGAATCTTCAAAAGACTAAACTTAAAACTAGCACCCCAAAACAAATTCAGTCTGAGGAACCTGCTAAATACACCACTGAAAAATACAATCCCCAGCAATATGAAATCAGGAATTTATCAGATTAATTGTGCAACCTGTGATAAAAGCTACATAGGAAAAACTAAGAGAAACTTGTTAACCAGGCAAAAAGAACACCAGAGGAACATTAAGTTGAAACAAACAGAAAAATCTGCAGTTTCACACCATTTTTGGACAGAAAACCACAACATTGGCCACAACATTAAACTGTTAAAATCTTTAAGTACACCCATAGAATTGGATATTTCTGAAAAATATATTCATAAACAAAAACCGTGATAAAGTTATAAATTTTGAAATCCCGGCATTAAAAGAAGTATTAAAACTTAGTGCCCCTAACACCAGATGGCAGAGTGATCGGAGCTCCGTAGTAGTGGAAGAAGAGGAAGGTTCATTTAGTCACCAAAAAGCTGAGGATGAGATCGAATGATCTTGAAAACGTTTCAATAATACAACAACAAGTAAGTGAAGTTGAGTGTAAACATAGTGACTCATAAATCAAACTTAAACATGAAGAATACTTCACTGTTAATAATGCTTCTGCTTTTAATATTTATGATGATATTATCTTAGAGCAAGTTACGGGTTTTAAATATTTGTGAACATGTCAGTTATAAATATGAAAATTAATTTAAAAATAAATTACCAATGTTTCAACAAATATGTGGCATAATAAATAGAATCCTAAAAAGTGAAAGCAGTAAAGATACACGGATGAAATTTTATAAAGTAATGGCTGTGCCTGCTTTTGTTTCTGGTTCTGAAAGATGGGCATTAACAAAAGCAGACAAAAACAAGATACAGGCGGCCGAAATAAGATTTTTAAGAGCAGTAAAGGGATATACTCTTTTAGATAAAATTCCAAATGAAAAAATAAGAGATGACTTAGAAATAAGTTGTTTAGAAGAAAAAAATAATAAATTATAGAAATGAATGGAGAGAGCATATTGGGAGAATGCCGAGAGATAGGATCCCAAGAAGAGTTATAAACTATAAATCTAGAGTGAGTGAGTGTGTGGTGTTTTAGGGCCCGTCAACAACAAGGTCATTTGGGCCCATAAACCTAGAGGAAAGAGACATCCGGGAAGACCACGAAATCGAAGGTCAGACATGTTTTAAGCCGGAACAGGCAGCATTGCCTAGCCCTTGGAGTGAAGAAAAAGAAGATTTCAACCATCTCATTCACCGTCCGATATGACTTAACGTTGGATGACGTAAAATTACAAAGAAAGCTTAAAATGCTATACTTACGTCACAAACTTATTAAACAACCATAGCTAATAACATACATTTTGGCCCCCTCTCTCAAAAATTGTTATTTATATCTTACAATAACTATGACATCTTTACTTGCAATACCAATATACCAGGTGAGTCAGTCGCGCCTTATTTTTTGTAAGGTAGGCCACCCATCAAGTTGCATGTCCACCTTAGTCCAGTTTTGCGCTTACTAAACTGTATTGTTTGACCTTATTAGAAAGATGAATGTAGAAAATTCAGAGGAATAGCGGTTTAAGAGACAAAACGCACTTCTCGCTAAAGTACACCTCAAAATCATGTGACTCCTTTACTGAGAGCGAATTCCGGTTACCAGGCGATTTTACAAATTTTTTATTAGACTATACATGGCAAAGTAATACAGTAAACGCCTCGGAAAAAATGGATCTATCATATGAGTTGATGCCGAAATTAAGAACTGCAATGCATAAAGAATCCTAATCCATTTCAAAGAAGTATTGTACGAAGCATGTTTTTAAGTCAGTACCATTTTGCGATTCCGCCGCCGCAGCGCTACGGTCGGCGTTCCGCACATGCGCGCTGGTTACCTAGATCTCTTGTCTACGCACTGACGCCATTGCAGTCTGATTCTTCATTGTATACGTTGGTTACTGAGTGTTTGAGTTGCCTCCGACAATCGTGGGTCTCGGCGATTGTGAAGTACGGGCTGTTATACGATTTCTTAGTGCTAAAGGCGTAAAACCGATCGATATTCATCGTGACATCTGTGAAGTTTACGGACAAAACATTATGAGTGATGGAATGGTAAGGAAAAGGATGAGAGCATTTAAAGATGGCCGCACTGAAGAACGCAGTGGGCGCCCTCGGGCGTTACTGAAGATTTGGTGCAGAAAGTGGACGAAAAGGTGAGAGAAAACAGACACTTTAAAATTTCATCATTGTGCGACTATTTTCCTCAATATTCTCGTAGTGTTTTGTATCGCATTGTGACCGAGAACTTGAAGTACCGAAAATTGTGTTCACGTTGGGTTTCGAAAATGTTGACGGATTTGCACAAAACCCAACGTTTAGGCAGTGCATTGACTTTCCTTGAGCGGTACCACAATTAAGGTGAAGATCTTTTAGACCAAATTGTTATTGGTGACGAAACATGGGTGGCCTAAGTCACACCAGAATCGAAACAACAATCCATGGAATGGCGACATTCATCATCACCCACAAAAGTGAAGTTTGAGCAAACAATTTCTGCCCGGAAAATCATATGCACAGTTTTTTGGGACAGAAAATGAATATTGCTAGTGGAGTTTCTGCCTCGTAAAGAGACAATCAATGCAGCGTCTTATTGTGAGACATTGAACAATCTGCGCCGTGCAATCCAGAACAAAATACGTGGCAAGTTGAGTAAGGGTATCGTTTTGCTGCATGACAATGCCCGTTCACATGTGGCTAATCGGACCAAAGATCTCATCAAATCTTTTCAATGGGAAACTAGATCATCCTCCATACAGCCCTAATCTGGCGCCCAGCGACTACCATTTGTTCCTGCACTTGAAGAAACATCTGGGCGGTCAGCGTCTTCAAGACGATAACGAAGTCAAAACAGTTGTGATACAGTGGTTAACACGTCAGGCGGCAGAATTTTATGAGGAGGGTATTCAAAAACTGGTGCCACGTTATGACAAGTGCCTCAATATTCACGGAAATTATGTAGAAAAGTAGATTAAAATACAGGCTTTCATGTAAAAATAAAGCTATTGCGATATCTATGCACGTCTTCTTTTAATTCCGAAACGGTACGGACTTAAAAAACGTGCCTCGTATATTTGTTACGACCCGAACAGGTGCTGCTGGTTGAGTTGTTTAACAAGAGACACGAGAGAAAAGGGGTTCTCTTAGTAAGAATCCTGCATGAATAGCACTTGACTTTGTGTGAAAAGAAAGCTTACAGAAGTGAAAGCTTGATCATGTTCAAGCAGCTATGGAGTTATTTTGATGAAAATGGAATAATTAGTGATGTACAATTTGGATTTAGAAGAGGTCGGTCAACAACTGATGCCATTGTCTCTCTTGTTAAAAAAGTATTAACTGCTTTTGAAACCAAAAGCCTTGCCCAGGTCACCTTTTGTGATCTGAGCAAAGCTTTTGATTGTGTAGAACATGCTGATTTATTATCCAAATTAAATTTTATGGTGTTAATGGCATTGCAATAAAACTGTTTGAATCATACTTATCAAATCGTAAGCAAGTTGTATGTATAGGAGGTGAGAAATCTAATATGGTGGAGCTAAAATGTGGTGTTCCACAGGGCTCAATACTTGGGTCACTATTATTTTTAGTAATGGTTAACGATTTACCTTCTTTCTTAAAGTCCCATACTGTACTGTATGCTGATGATACCACGTTTTTGAATACCAGTACCGATTATCAAAGCCTTAACTTGCTAACAGAAGATACTCTAAGGCATGCAAATACTTGGTTTAGAGCCAATGTTTTCCTGCTAAATGAGAACAAAACTGAACAACTTACATTTAGTTTGCGTGAGACTTATGAAAATTGTTCAAGGAATGTAAAATTTTTAGGTGTGGTTGTGGACAATAGGCTGACATGGCAACCCCATATCAACTATATTACAGCGAAGCTGTCCAGAGTTGTATATTTAATCAGAAATTTGAAAAGTCATGTACCTGATTCATATTTAAGAACAGCCTATTTTGCATTCTTCCACAGTATAATCTCATATGGCATTTTACTCTGGGGAAGCAGCAGTTATATTTCTACTATCCTAATATTACAAAAAAAATAATTCGTACCATCTCAAATTCAGATAAATTTGCACATTGTAAACCTCTATTTATAAAATTAAGAATTATGACTGTGATAAATGTATATATTTATAATACTCTCATCTATGTAAAAAGTAACTTAACCGACCAGCTATTCAGGCAGGATATTCATAATTATAATACTAGGTTTAATTATAAACTCAATATACGATATCATAGATTAACTAAAACCTCTAACAGCTTTCAAGTATTGGGCATTAAACTATATAATCAATTACCTTTAGAATTAACTGAATTATCAGGTAATACATTTAAATGCAAATTATATGAATGGTTAGTTTCCAAACCTTATTATTCAATACAGGAATACTTTAGCAGGTGTAGTTAAACTTTGACTTATGTCATGAAGTATTCTTATTTCCTCATTTTATTTTAAGTCTCTATATTTGTATATCTAATGTAAGTATTTTATTGATTTTTTATCTTCACTGTATTATAACTGTATTAATTTGTACTCTATTTTTGACTTTGTCTATTGCTGTAATAAGCCACAAACCCACACTCAGCTGTGAGGATACTCAGTTGGTGGCTTGGTGCCGATTAAGAAAGTCATCGTCTCTGTCTTGATCGAAGGCAGACCAGAAGCGATGAGAGAAGATACTTGTCGGTTCATATAGACGTGAAGAACGAATTAAGTTGTATCGAGTAATAATGTAATTCACAAAATAAACACTAGACAAAAGTATAATATCCATTATCCCAGTGCTAAACTTTCTTGCTTCCAGAAAGGTGTGTATTGTAACGGAGCGCTGGAGCACCCTGTGAACCAGCTGCGAACGGAAGGCAGGGGGGAGGACCGCGTTAGCCACACCTCCCCCCTCGTTTGTCTTGTAGTGGTGACAGGCTGTGGTCAGGGGAAAAAATGACTGTGTCGCCTGTTTTTCTCTACACCTGTTTCTCGATCTTTCGTTTACTGGAACATTCTCCTGGTCACTAGAAACCGGAGATATTCCGATATAAAGAGGGTTACAGACAGACGGAGTTAGTCAGTCAGTTGTTGGTTTGAGTTGGTCAATCAGTTGGTTAGTGAATGAGGACAGTTCTTGGTGTAAGAAGGCAGTGTTAGTGACGTGTTAATGAACGAAAGGATTGTGCAACGGAAGACTGTACGTAACTGGTATGTGCAACGGAGTTTATGTAATCGCGAGTACAAGTGAAGTTGTAACGGACGAACTGGTGAATTGTAACTGTGTGCAGCAAGTAATTTTGTGTAATTGGCAAGTGTTAAACTGTAAGTCGGTGGAAATAAAGCACATTTTGGAGTGGTGTAATTGGACTTTTTATTTCACGAACCCACAAAGTCACACTGGTGTCAGGAAGCGGGAAGATAACATCACCGAACATTACAACCATGGACGCGGCATTGGAGAAAATTTTAGAGATGATGACGGAAATGACGGCGGAACTGAAAGAAATGAGGACGGCAACTGAAAACCTCGCTGCAAAAACAGAAGCGGCAAAGAACAGCCTAACAGAGAAGCTGGAGACTAGAAATAACCTGGCCGCGGAACTGAAACTAATCAGGACGGCTAAGGACAACATCACCGGGAAGATGGAAGAAATGAAGGCCGAATTAACAGCGAAGACGGAAACGGCTAACAACAACTTGGCCACGACAATGACCTCAAAGATGGCCGAACTGACCACGGAAATGAAGGTGGCGAACGAGGCTCTCGCCGCAAAATTTGAGGGACGGTTGGCCGGCGTGAGGGATGACGTCGCGAACCTGGGCAAGCGGAAGGGTCAAGTAGACGACCGCCTTAATGATTTAGAGGAAAAGGCCGACAACATCGCTAAACCCCTCACCCGCCTGACGGAGGAAAACCGGCCTTATGTGTGGACGGAGGACGCCGAAGACGCTTTCCAGCACCCGAAGGGGACCCTGTGCAGTGCTCCAATTTTGGGTTTCCCACAACCGGGTGGCGCCTTCATTGTGGACACCGACGCTAGCGACCATTACATTGGAGGTGTCCTATCGCAGATCCAGGACGGCCATGAGCGCACAAGAGTGGAAGAGAAGGAGCGTGCCGCAGCAGTCCGAGTAGTTGTGGCAGTGCCTGCTGAAGGCTGGGATAGCGCAGGCCTGAGGAGGGAGCAGCTGGCGGACGCAGACTTGGGGCCACTCTTGAGGGAAGTGGACGCAGGGACGAGACCAACCTGGGAGGACATCGCACCGAGGAGCGCCACCTACAAGTCGCACTGGGCCCAATGAGACTCGTTGAAGACCAGAGAGGGCGTGCTGTTCCGGGTATGGGAGTCACCCGATGGGAAGGCGCAGAGAGGACAGTTGGTACTTCCCCGGAGCAAGGTCCCGGAAGTCTTGGAGGAAGTGCACGCCGGTACTTCAGGAGGACACCTGGGAGCGAACCGAATGATTCACAAACTACGGCAAGGCTACTTCTGGCTGAGACTCCGAGCAGATGCTGGTGGTACACCTGGACCGCCTCGCACGCTACGATGGGGCTGTTCGGGGGCGAACAGCTTTGAGGAGGGAGCAGTGTAACGGAGCGCTGGAGCACCCTGTGAACCAGCTGCGAACGGAAGGCAGGGGGGAGGACCGCGTTAGCCACACCTCCCCCTCGTTTGTCTTGTAGTGGTGACAGGCTGTGGTCAGGGGAAAAAATGACTGTGTCGCCTGTTTTTCTCTACACCTGTTTCTCGATCTTTCGTTTACTGGAACATTCTCCTGGTCACTAGAAACCGGAGATATTCCGATATAAAGAGGGTTACAGACAGACGGAGTTAGTCAGTCAGTTGTTGGTTTGAGTTGGTCAATCAGTTGGTTAGTGAATGAGGACAGTTCTTGGTGTAAGAAGGCAGTGTTAGTCAGTGACGTGTTAATGAACGAAAGGGTTGTGCAACGGAAGACTGTACGTAACTGGTATGTGTATCGGAGTTTATGTAATCGCGAGTACAAGTGAAGTTGTAACGGACGAACTGGTGAATTGTAACTGTGTGCAGCAAGTAATTTTGTGTAATTGGCAAGTGTTAAACTGTAAGTCGGTGGAAATAAAGCACATTTTGGAGTGGTGTAATTGGACTTTTTATTTCACGAACCCACAAAGTCACAGTATTATGAAACTATCAAAATATTTGGCGCACTTCCTAATGTTCCTAAAGAAAAAGTTGATAATTTCGGTGCTTTTAAAAAAGCTGTTAGAGAGTACCTTTGCTCAAAATGTTTTTATTCTGTACAAGATTATCTGAATGACAAATTATCCTGATAATGCTTCTGTAGCTCTATAAGTAGTATCTAACTATTCCAATAACAAATCATTACTAATAAATATTTGTTGCAAGTTGAAAGTTTATTTTTAATGCATATTTATTTAATAAATAACAATGAATGGTATCCATTGCAAAATGGTTGAGACATACTGGCATAAGACAAGTGAAAGCTGATTTAAAAAGTGATTGATTTTATATCATATATAATTATCCCTGCTTTGTTTTCCATATTGTTGTTCATATTGCCTGTATACTATAATATGTGTCTTTGGTTAACTTTTGTACATATATATGCTATTAAACATTATACCTCTGGACATGTTCAATGTTTACAGCATTTTCTGGCTACAAGTGAACCTACAGAACGCAAATCAATCTAATCTAATTTTAATCATTTCATATATAGTAACTCTAAACAGTGACATTGGTAACCCTTGGTCGGCAACTTCAAGTTTGATGTTATGATAAATAGAAGCACTCATTAAACTAGTTTGAAACGGGCATTCCAGTGTCATTAAAACCATCCTTCTCATACATACTGAGGCGGTCCTTGGCCGTTAAGTACCTCGCTGAACCCTCCCGGCACTCAACACCTCATAAGATAGGATATGTGATAGGCGAGGACTACGGATGGGAGGTTTCCAACAGGTCGGGGTTTTTCTCAGGGTCGATCTGCATGAGTACTCGCTTTTGAGTTCCAGGGGGTGGGTGCGTCCTGACAGCGTGTGGGTATTATCACATAGAAGACACCACGACCTTTGAATGTCAAGTTTATTGTTACAATTAGTCCTCTCCACTCGCCACTGTTGACGATGTTATTCGCACAGTATGCGTGAGATTTGAGATTTGTCCGTTGCCGTACGCATGACACGACTTAAATGTATCTGTGTACGCGTTATTCCTGAACGTCGGTAGTGAATTACTTCGCACAACATAGTATTTCCGGAGGATTGTTAAACAAAAACGGAGTTTGGTGAAATCTTAATGACGTTGTAATGTGTGCAGTTTCGCTCATTCGCTAACACAGGGTGTTCGATAACCACCTAATGTGAGTTACTCCGTCCATCCACGAACGCGGACTCTGATGAACTTTTTAGTACTTGTCGCCCCCTTCACACGCCGAAACAGAGTGTTTTTCCTAGCAAACATCGCACGTCGCCATTGCACACATTTCCCCTTCCTTTCGCCAAATTTTGGACACTTTAGAGGTCATGTGACCTGTTGCTTGACCCTTATAGGTTGTGTTTCATCCCTACTCTTGAATTTAATAGCAATTTCTAGTGTATGAGGTATGTATTCCACGCGATTTTCTCTTTCCCACAGTCAAGCTAATTAATGCATAAGCATGTCTGAAAATGTGTACCTTAGATTCCAGTGTCTATTCTCTCGTCACGTATCATATGCTGGCCAAGGCATGGATTGCCGACGAGGGTCTATCCTTGGAAAATGCCACCTTTGTCGGCTAGGAACACAAAGGAACTACCTGTGAGGGAAAATGTTCATTTTACCCTCTCCCTTAACGCGTTGGATTCATGCTTTTAATAATATATATCGGGATTGCCTGTTTAGTATCTGCACCTCTATATTTAATCCTTATCCTCTATATTAATTATAACTTTGTTTAATTCATATTGTGGTATCTATCCGCCCTTAATTATGCATGTAATAAGACTTTCGGGGTTATTATGACAATGTTATGCCTAACAGGGACGGTATCAATACCCACGCATACCCTGAGAGAAACCTCATTGCTTCACCCTATTATTGTATCAAACTGTAGTGTCAACGTGGAACAGTGCGTCACACATTTTTATTGCTTCAGAATACAGTTTTGGGTACAGCTGGTTACATCGCTGTAGTTTGAATTGTTTCTCCAGCTTAATCAGCCACACGTTTGGGCGAAATATGTAGCGGTATTTCTTCGCTACAAGCAGTCGTCAGTTTGTGCGCCTCAGTTTCTTCATGTCACTAATTGTATTGACTGAATTTAATTTGATTAAGTAAGAGTCATGAGATCTTTTTATTTCAGGTGTGGATTTTTAGTGAAAGAAATAAAATTTTATATGACTCCGATTTCGTAATATATTATTTAATTGTATATTCTGGATTACAATTTACTCGAACTTTCTTCCCTAATAAATCACTGTAGATTACCCAAAACACATCGATAAATCCTTATTTTCAAGTTAATATATGTAATTTAAGTTAATTACTTAAAATTCATTGCTTTTGAACGTCCACTCATCACTATTACAAATACCGAATAACTCCTTTTGAACGTTATTAATTTTACGTTACAAAACTTTTATATTCACCGCAACATTTCAGACATGTTCAGTATCGCCTACCGCTGCAATGGAGGTAACATACAGTTAAAGTTGATGTTAGAGGAAGATCCGGAGTTTATTTCAAACGTAATCACTGCTGATGAAACTTAGCTACATCATTTTGATCCTGAGAGCAAACAGCAAAGCTCAGTGTGGAAATCTCCTTCATCACCAACCCCCAAAAAAGCAAAAGTGGTTGCTTCTGCTGGGAAAGTTATGGTCATCTCATTCTTTGATATTCATGGAATGGTTTATCAGCATGTTGTATCTGCACACACATCAGTAACTGGACAATACTACAGGGATGTCCTGAAAACATTGCAAGTCCATATCAGGCGCAAAAGACCACATTTCCGTGAAGCAGGCTGGATGCTGCACCACGATAATGCACGGCCGCATATTGCCAAAGTTGTTGCTGAATATCTTGCAAAAGTAAACGTGAAGTGCATTCCTCACCCTCCCTATAGTCCAGATTTAGTCCCATGTGGTTTTGTTCTATTCCCTAACTTGATGAAACGCCTTCGTGGGAGGCATTATCCATCATCAGAAGCAGTGGCGAAGGCTGCGGAGGCGATTTTGAAGGATCTCTCAGAAAATGTTTCCAGCATGTCTTTGAAGACTGGCAGAAACGCTGGGACAAGTGCATCGCATTCAGGGGAGACTATTTTGAGAAGGACCATCAAAATTATGAGAATAACTAAAGGTACGTTGTAAGAAAAAGTTGTTGTCATTATTTATTGAACAGCCCTCGTTCTATAAAGAAAAACAAACCTACACCGTACGCACGACTAGAAATCACAACGTAATTCTTTCACTTTCCGGCAGACTTCGCTTTATACCCACACCTATTTTATAACAGATAAACAAACAAAATACTGGCAACATAGCAATAGCAAACATAACAAACGACTGACAAATGCAAACATCACATCGAAGCTGGCGAAGCTTAGGCTATTTAGCAACAAGGGCTTACAACAATATTCACGTGTGTTCTACAACCATGATTATTATTTACTATTTACTTCGATTTCCTATTCACAGTGTTTTGATTCGTATAGTACACTACTAACAGCAGCATTGTTTGTATGAAAGGGGACCTAAAATGATAATAATCAACAAAAAATCAAAACGTCACTGCGCTTCTTATTTGTCAGTCTACACTGCGCATAGTCAGTAGCCGGCAAATGGCCATCTCTGTTACATTTACAGAATATTTAACTATTAAACTAAAAGGGAAAGTAGGCGGGTAGGTTGCAGGCTGTAGAAAAGGAAACCCTTATTATGATGCTCCCAAGTTGTGTGTATGAATTTTATCATACTTTTCTAGAGTCTTCCGGTATTACGTTACAGTATAATAAACATATTCAAACACAGTTTTCAAACAGTGGTATTACACCATTGGTACAGAAAATACGTTACTGTAATGTCAGTTTTGTTAATTCATATAGGCCGATGAATAAAATGAGTTCAAATGAGTACAGGGTCCATGGAGCTAGAGTTACCGGACATGCATGTTTCAGGATAACAGAAAACATACAACCATAAGTCATATCGGACGATGAATGAAATGATGTTCAAATGAGTACAGAGTACATAGAGCTTAGAGATACCAGACATTCATCTTTCAGGATAAGAGAAAACCCCCAACGTTAAGTCATATCGGACGATGAATGAAATGATGTTCAAATGAGTACAGAGTACATAGAGCTTAGAGATACCAGACATTCATCTTTCAGGATAAGAGAAAACCCCCAACGTTAAGTCATATCGGACGATGAATGAAATGATGTTCAAATGAGTACAGAGTACATAGAGCTTAGAGATACCAGACATTCATCTTTCAGGATAAGAGAAAACCCCCAACGTTAAGTCATATCGGACGATGAATGAAATGATGTTCAAATGAGTACAGAGTACATAGAGCTTAGAGATACCAGACATTCATCTTTCAGGATAAGAGAAAACCTCCAACGTTAAGTCATATCGGACGATGAATGAAATGATGTTCAAATGAGTACAGAGTACATAGAGCTTAGAGATACCAGACATTCATCTTTCAGGATAAGAGAAAACCCCCAACGTTAAGTCATATCGGACGATGAATGAAATGATGTTCAAATGAGTACAGGATACACAGAGCTTAGAGTTACCAGACATTCATCTTTCAGGATAAGAGAAAACCCCCAACGTTAAGTCATATCGGACGATGAATGAAATTATGTTCAAATAAGTACAGGATACGCAGAGCTTAGAGTTACCAGACATTCATCTTTCAGGATAAGAGTAAACCTCCAACGTTAAGTCATATCGGTAGATGAATGGAATGATGTTCAAATGAGTACAGAGTACATAGAGCTTAGAGTTATCAGACATTCATCTTTTAGGATAAGAGAAAACATCCAACGTTAAGTCATATCGAACGATGAATGAAATGATGTTCAAATGAGTACAGAGTACATAGAGCTTAGAGTTACCAGACATTCATCTTTTAGGATAAGAGAAAACATCCAACGTTAAGTCACATCGGACGATGAATGAAATGATGTTCAAATGAGTACAGCGTACGTAGAGCTTAGAGTTACCAGACATTCATCTTACAGAATAAGAGAAAACCTCCAACGTTAAGTCATATCGGACGATGAATGAAATAATGTTCAAATGAGTACAGCGTACATAGAGCTTAGAGTTACACCTGACATTCCTCTTTCAGGATAAGGGAAATCCTACAACGTTAAGTCAGATTAAGTTAATTTCACGGGAAATAATATGTCATATACGCACATATACTATATGTATTAGATATTTCCCCAAAATTTCACTGAGCGCAGGGCAGATTCTTCTCGGAATAAATAACGGTATAGATCATAAAAATGATAACCCAGTAGGAACACAATTAGCTCCCACCACAGTTGCCAGAGCATATCTAGATCATGCTTTGTTTTTGGAGATAAAAATAACATACAACTTCTACGATGAATATCAACTCTAAGATTGCAGCGTCAATATATCCCTAGTGATGTAAAGGACAATGAAAATAATCAACTGGGAATGAAGCACAAAAGAACAAATGTGAGCAAAGTAAACACCAGTTTAACAAAAAACTCGTCACCATGGAAACAAACACACCTGCACGGAACAAAGGGCCAATTCCATGTGGAGTCTCAAACAGTACTTTTAATACAGCTACTATTGTTTATACAACCAGGAATGTTTCAAAACGTTAATTCAGAAAACAGTTAAATCACAGCCCAAGTTAGCAAATGCAGCTACGAGGGCTGTTCAATAACAATGATCATAATTTTTCGCACTAAAATGCAATCTGATTATATTCTGTTAACTTAATGTGAAACAAACACGCCGAAGTAGTTTTATTGTTGGTACTCCTGGTTCCCGCCCGTGAGAACCAGGTCAGTTCAGACATGTTCAGTATCGCCTACCACTGCAATGGAAGTAACACGCGAGGGACAATATGCGGCTTTGAAATTCTGCTTTCGTCTCAACAAAACGTCAGTTGAAGCCTATACTATGTTACAGGAGGCCTATGGAGAGTCTGTTCTTCCCTACAGCACAACTCGAAGGTAGTTTAAAATGTTTAAAGAGGGGAGACAATCAATTTTAAGGGAAGGTGGACCCTGTGCTCCAGTTACTGCTCTTAGGGAAGAAAACATCAACACTGCTGCTTCCATTGTGAGAGAGGATTGACGAATTACCTTAAGATCACTTTCTGAAATACTGAACATTTCATTGGGTGACACCCACACATTGGTGACAGAAACATTACACATGAGACGTGTTTGTGCTCGATGGGTTCCAAAACTGTTGATTGCCGAACAAAAGGACATTCGTATGTAGGTCTGCATGCAGTTAAAGTTGATGTTAGAGGAAGATCCGGAGTTTCTTTCAAACGTAATCACTGCTGATGAAACTTGGCTAATACTTGATCCTGAGAGCAAACAGCAAAGCTCAGTGTGGAAATCTCCTTCATTACCAACCCACAAAAAGCAAAAGTGGTTGTTTCTGCTGGGAAAGTTATGATCGTCTTTGATATTCATGGAAAGGTTTTTTAGCACGTTGTACCTGCACACACATCAGTAACTGGACAATACTACAGGGATGTCCTGAAAACATTGCAAGTCCATAACAGGCGCTAAAAACCACATTTCCGTTAAGCAGGCTGGATGCTGCACCGCGATAATGTGCGGCCACATATAGCCATTATTGTTGCTGAATATCTTGCAAAAATCAACGTGAAGTGCATCCTTCACCCTCCCTACAGTCCCTATTTTGCCACATGTGACTTTTTATATTCCCTAAATTTAAGAAACGCCTTCGTGGGAGGCATTATCCATCATCAGAAGCGTTTAAATTCATCTGCCCAATATTTCGCTGTGGTAAATGATGATGCAGAGTCCCTATACACAGAATGCAACTCATCTTTGATTTGCGTAGACTTATTGCCTTTCAATAAAAAATATTTAATGACAGCTCGATACTCGATTTTGTCCATTTTCATAAAAACACTCTCATCAACTCACTCAAACGAGTGCTACATAACAACTGAGCGTCCAGAATGGCTGAACCTTTGGTGAGTAACTGTCAACAAATGAACAACGAAATTCACTTGCTTTTATTTACGAGTGCTGCCATCTTCATGTTGTGGCCGGAAACCTTTCAGACCTTCCTGGTATTTAGGCAACCCAAAACATGCTGGACGATGTACAAGCTACATCTGTAATAGTGAATGACAACCAGGTATCTGTATTCGCAGGCGAATTATCAAAACGGACCCGAGGATATGGTCCATTCAACTTAAAGCCCAAATATCAGACTAAATACGACACTAATATCGAAATTTTAGGTGGCATGTTTATAATAACCTACTTCAAAGTCACTTTATACAGTGTTTGTTGTAAGTTAATATTCCTGCGTATCATTATTTATGAAAAAATGGTGCAGCATTCCTATAGGGAAGGGCTAACATATATGAAAACATAACCTCAACAACCTCAGCAGTACTCGGCAAAAGTGCATTTTCATAATCACAAATTTAAACAACTATAAGCGATCCCACAATTATACTTTGTAGCAAAGATTAATGTAAGTTTTGAGAAAATATATGAAACAATTTGTTAAATATCTAAAGATAGATTTAAACTTAAATTTTAGGTGACACGTTTACTCAGTTTTATAAGTTAAAATGTTTTAGTATTTTAGAATTCAATTCTGATTTTTTAGATATTTGAAAGCAAATGTAAAGAAAATTTGAATCAGGTTTTTTTCTTTTCTTTCCTTCCGAATTATTGAAAAATATCGTAAGATATAGTCAATCCAGTCAAAGACTGTTTACGAATATACGTCTTCTAGTTTGAATAAATAAAACATAACTAAAAGTGTTCATTTTTTTCCTTTGCCGTTTTATGTTTTTCTGCACGTAAGATGCGGAAGCCCCTCTTATCTCGTCCCCCGGTCTGTCAGTGTTTTATGCACTTTTCATGAGAGTTATTTGTCTTCATATTCTCGGTTTTTACGCGTCTTTAACTCCCAGAGCACCTACTTTCGTGAACAGAGCTAATTCCCCTGTTTTGCCACTGAGCGCTTCAGACAGAGTGATGCATCTGCGCCATCTCGTAAGGTACTGCAGAACTTCTGAAGTAAATTCGTCTATACAAGTCAAATGATTAATTACGTTGGGTTAAGCGTAAGTGATTAGCATATGCGGCTTAATAATAACAATAACGTAATTTATCAAAAACTTTGGAGTGACTTTGAGGAGTCTGGCAACAGAAATACAAAAGCTGCAGTACGTAGTGTATGTGGTGTAGATATTCGTTCACAGATGGTGCTTGCTGTGTACTCCAAAAGTTGTGAATCGATTGATTCAGTCATGCGTAGCCATCTGTATAACCGCGTGTCTTTGTCACTAGGAATTGCATCATACATTTGAAGTAAATACAAAAGCAAGAGAAGCTGTAATTTAGTGCCGTATACCTCGATGTTATATTGAGCGTAAATCAGAAGCTTACATAGTCATCTCTGAGCAAGCACCGAGTTCCATTCTTACGCATTTTGTTTCATAGAAGAGTTTATTTATTTGCTAGCCTTCACTTTTTATTACTATACTTTCTTTTGTTTTTGCCACTCTGCAATTTAAATTATTTAACATAGTTTAGGTATTGAGAAAGAGGTTTACTCAGTATTAAATTACCTACTACAGTCAGAATTTTAAAAGAAGATGCGCGAGGGTCATCTGTTTCTCCACGTGGGTACTGCAATGTCGCCCACCAGATCTCCTTTCTTTATCCTCTCAACACTCGAAACATAAACAAGGGTTCGAGTTATCTCACCTCAACAAATATATGTACAGTTAATCTGTATTAGCCTACTTTAAAAACAGAAATAAGTTGTTCACACATTCACTGACTTGTAGCGTCTTCACATCTGTGAGTTCTTTTAAATAATTGTTTGTACTATGTAACTAATATTCCATACTTACCGTTATTGTTGCTATACATCGTAAGTTGACATTCCCGTACAGTGCGGTAAGTATTTCTCCATAGAAACACATATACGCGATGTACATTCTAAAATCTAACATTTATCTTCAATTATATTTATTAATATTTCAGCTAATATTTCAATTACTAAAATTCAGATTCATATAAATACACATAGTGCAAAAAATAATGCGCAACACACATGTGGTAAGTACATAACGGAATCTCGAGAATTGAACAAACTCGGTGCAAGCGCCTCGTTTTTTCAAACGTTTCCTCATTCCGTATACATTCATATCGCAATCTACTATAATTAACGACTTTGTTAACTGACATATTCATATCAACGTCGCCGATATGCCGGAATTTTGACCCACAGGAATTCTTTTACGTGCAAGCATATCTACTGACATGTGACTGTCGCTTTTGGATAAAAGGAATAAGCTGTTCATTGATAAGGAGCAAACTCTCGTCTTCCTGTTGGAAGAATTCTCTAAGAGAACAGACAAATTCTCTAGCTTGGCTATGCAATGTAACTACCCGACCGTAAGCTGATCTTTGTCTTGAGCCATGATTCCTCGGTCTACCTCTAATCCTACCGTCACTACGTCTTGCTTCCTGTTGGAAGTATTCTCTAAGAGAACAGACAAATTCTCTAGCTTGGCTATGTAATGTAACAACCCGACCGTAAGCTGATCTTTGTCTTGGGCCATGATTCCTCGGTCCACCTCTAATCCTACCGTCACTACGTCTTGCTTCCTGTTGGAAGTATTCTCTAAGAGAACAGACAAATTCTCTAGCTTGGCTATGTAATGTAACAACCCGACCGTAAGCTGATCTTTGTCTTGGGCCATGATTCCTCGGTCTACCTCTAATCCTACCGTCACTACGTCTTGCTTCCTCTTGGAAGACTTCTCTAAGAGAACAGACAAATTCTCTAGCTCGGCTATGTAATGTAACAACCCGACCGTAAGCTGATCTTTGTCTTGGGCCATGATTCCTCGGTCCACCTCTAATCCTACCGTCACTACGTCTTCCTGTTGGAAGAATTCTCTAAGAGAACAGACATTTTCTCTAGCTTGGCTATGTAATGTAACAACTCGACCATAAGCTAATCTTTGTCTTGGGCCATGATTCCTCGGTCCACCTCTAATCCTACCGCCACTACGTCTTGCTTCCTGTTGAAAGAATTCTCTAAGAGAACAAATTCTCTAGCTTGACTATGCAATGTAACAACCCGACCGTAAGCTGATATTTGTCTTGGGCCATGATTCCTCGGTCTACCTCTAATCCTACCGCCACTACGTCTTCCTGTTGGAAGAATTCTCTAAGAGAACAAATTCTCTAGCTTGACTATGCAATGTAACAACCCGACCGTAAGCTGATATTTGTCTTGGGCCATGATTCCTCGGTCCACCTCTAATCCTACCGCCACTACGTCTTCCTGTTGGAAGAATTCTCTAAGAGAACACACAAATTCTCTAGCTTGGCTATGCAATGTAACAACCCGACCGTAAACTTATCTTTGTCTTGGGCCATGATTCCTCGGTCTACCTCTAATCCTACCGCCACTACGTCTTCCTGTTGGAAGAATTCTCTAAGAGAACAGACAAATTCTCTAGCTTGGCTATGCAATGTAACAACCCGACCGTAAGCTGATCTTTGTCTTGGGCCATGATTCCTCGGTCTACCTCTAATCCTACCGTCACTACGTCTTGCTTTCTGTTGGAAGAATTCTCTAAGAGAACAGACAAATTCTCTAGCTTGGCCATGCAATGTAACAACCCGACCGTAAGCTGATCTTTGTCTTGGACCATGATTCCTGGTCCACCTCTAATCCTACCGCCACTACGTCTTGCTTTCTGTTGGAAGAATTCTCTAAGAGAACAGACAAATTCTCTAGCTTGGCTATGCAATGTAACAACCCGACTGTAAGCTGATCTTTGTCTTGAGCCATGATTCCTCGGTCTACCTCTAATCCTACCGCCACTACGTCTTGCTTTCTGTTGGAAGAATTCTCTAAGAGAACAGACAAATTCTCTAGCTTGGCTATGCAATGTAACAACCCGACTGTAAGCTGATCTTTGTCTTGGGCCATGATTCCTCGGTCCACCTCTAATCCTACCACCACTACGTCTTCCTGTTGGAAGAATTCTCTAAGAGAACAGACAAATTCTCTAGCTTGACTATGCAATGTAACAACCCGACCGTAAGCTGATTTTTGCCTTGGGCCATTTTTCCTTGGTCCACCTCTAATCCTACCGCCACTACGTCTTGCTTCCTGTTGGAAGAATTCTCTAAGAGAAGAGACAAATTCTCTAGCTTGGCTATGTAATGTAACAACTCGACCGTAAGCTAATCTTTGTCTTGGACCATGATTCCTCGGTCCACCTCTAATCCTACCGGCGCTACGTCTTGCTTCCTGTTGGAAGAATTCTCTAAGAGAACAGACAAATTCTCTAGCTTGGCTATGCAATGTAACACCCCGACCGTAAGCTGATCTTTGTCTTGGGCCATGATTCCTCGGTCCACCTCTAATCCTACCGCCACTACGTCTTGCTTCCTGTTGGAAGAATCCTCTAAGAGAACAGACAAATTCTCTAGCTTGGCTATGCAATGTAACACCTCGACCGTAAGCTGATCTTTGTCTTGGGCCATGATTCCTCGGTCTACCTCTAATCCTACCGCCACTACGTCTTCCTGTTGGAAGAATTCTCTAAGAGAAAAGACAAATTCTCTAGCTTGGCTATGTAATGTAACAACCCGACCGTAAGCTGATCTTTGTCTTGGGCCATGATTCCTCGGTCCACCTCTAATCCTACCGCCACTACGTCTTGCTTCCTGTTGGAAGAATTCTCTAAGAGAAAAGACAAATTCTCTAGCTTGGCTATGTAATGTAACAACTCGACCGTAAGCTAATCTTTGTCTTGGGCCATGATTCCTCGGTCCACCTCTAATCCTACCGCCACTACGTCTTGCTTCCTGTTGGAAGAATTCTCTAAGAGAACAGACAAATTCTCTAGCTTGGCTATGTAATGTAACAACTCGGCCGTAAGCTGATCTTTGTCTTGGGCCATGATTCCTCGGTCCACCTCTAATCCTACCGCCACTACGTCTTGCTTTCTGTTGGAAGAATTCTCTAAGAGAACAGACAAATTCTCTAGCTTGGCTATGCAATGTAACACCCCGACCTTAAGCTGATCTTTGTCTTGGGCCATGATTCCTCGGTCCACCTCTAATCCTACCGCCACTACGTCTTCCTGTTGGAAGAATTCTCTAAGAGAACAGACAAATTCTCTAGCTTGGCTATGCAATGTAACAACCCGACCGTAAGCTGATCTTTGTCTTGGGCCATGATTCCTCGGTCCACCTCTAATCCTACCGCCACTACGTCTTCCTGTTGGAAGAATTCTCTAAGAGAACAGACAAATTCTGTAGCTTGACTATGCAATGTAACAACCCGACCGTAAGCTGATCTTTGTCTTGGGCCATGATTCCTCGGTCTACCTCTAATCCTACCACCACTACGTCTTGCTTCCTCTTGGAAGAATTCTCTAAGAGAACAGACAAATTCTCTAGCTTGGCTATGCAATGTAACACTCTGACCGTAAGCTGACCTTTGCCTTGGGCCATGATTACTCGGTCTACCTCTAATCCTACCGCCACCACGTCTTGCTTCCATAAAAACGTATTTTAATTGTGTTTTAACAAAGTAGGCTAACAATATACAGCAGACTAGGCAAACTCTGTTTCCCGCATAGAACTAGCGATAACTGAGCTAAGGAGTATGTGATCACCTGTGTAACAGTCTGGCAAGCTTTGTTTACTTTACCATAGCAACGACGTTCCTCTCTTACCCATCCTGTCCTTTGCTTGATGACCTTCACATATATTCTTTTAAAAATCAGACTGTAGATGGTTTGACGAAGCCCTTATATGGATGCACAATATAAGAAAAAGAAGTTGCAATTTTAGAAGTCTAAAACACACGTATACAAATGTCTGAAAATTAGAAACAAAAATATATTCTTACAAATTGCAGGTCACAGAGCAAAAATTGTATGGCAAAGATGTCTAGGCCGGTTTTCTCCAAAGAGGTTCCCCTGCCATTCATTAAACCAACTGCTGAATTATGACATTTCGTTTAATTTATTTTACCGCCATTTCCTCTCATTCCTAACTTCTGGAGATCAACTAGTAAGTCCTAGAGGTGTAAGTCAATCTTATACAATTAGCAAGCACTGACACATTTTATCACTTAAAGTCTCTCTAACATGTGAAAAAGGGTACATTGTTTGTTTTATGTAGCCTGTAAGTATATCTCAATATCGGCAGCAATAGTATTTTACTTAGATTGGTATTTAGTCCTGACAAACAGGAAACTCTTGTGAACCTTTAACATATCAGCAAAAGTATGCGAGTTGCACAATTTCTCCATTTAGGCTAACAGTTCACGCAGTGTTGGTCAGGGAACATATGAGTGGAGAGGGGAAGCAGGAATATGTCGGCTTCTATTCTGAGCAGACTTGCAATGCAAGAAGGTCCTACGTGTCACTATACAATAGAAAGAGTACTGAAGAGTAGCCTTAGTTCTTTGAGTCATTATTCTCTCTTATTTTAATTAAAATTATTATTTGGAGCTTCCCTCGCTTTGAAAGTCACGTCTCGCTACTGGACCTACGTGTGACTGTACAATAGAAAGAGTACTAAAGAGTAGCCTTAGTTCTTTGAGTCTCTATTCTCCCTTATTTTAATGAAAATTATTATTTGGAGCTTCCCTCGGTTTGAAGGTCACGCCTCGCTATTGGACATACGTGTGAGTGTACAATAGAAAGATTGCTGAAGAGTAGCCTTAGTTGTTTGAATCATTATTGTCTCTTATTTTAATGAAAATTATTATTTGGAGCTTCCTTCGGTTTGAAAGTCACGCATCGCTACTGGACCTACGTGTGACTGTACAATAGAAAGAGTATGAAGAGTAGCCTTAGTTCTTTGAGTCTCTATTCTCCCTTATTTTAATGAAAATTATTATTTGGAGCTTCCCTCGCTTCGAAAGTCACGCCTCGCTACTGGACCTACGTGTGACTGTACAATAGAAAGAGTATGAAGAGTAGCCTTAGTTCTTTGAGTCTCTATTCTCCCTTATTTTAATGAAAATTATTATTTGGAGCTTCCCTCGCTTCGAAAGTCACGCATCGCTACTGGACCTACGTGTGACTGTACAATAGAAAGAGTATGAAGAGTAGCCTTAGTTCTTTGAGTCTCTATTCTCCCTTATTTTAATGAAAATTATTATTTGGAGCTTCCCTCACTTTGAAAGTCTCGCCTCGCTACTGGGCCCAGGTGTGACTGTACAATAGAGAGGGTACTTTAGTTCTTTAAGTCATTATTCTCTCTTATTTTAATGAAAATTATTATTTGGAGCTTCCCTCGCTTTGAAAGTCACGCATCGCTACTGGACCTACGTGTGACTGTACAATAGAAAGAGTACTAAAGAGTAACCTTAGTTCTTTGAGTCATTATTCTCTCTTATTTTATTGACAATTATTATTTGGAGTTTCCTTCGCTTTGAAAGTCACGCCACGTCACTGCACCTAGTGTGTCTGTACAATAGAAAGAGTACTGAAGAGTAGCATCAGCTCTTTGAGTCATTATTCTCTGTTATTTTAATGACAATTATTATTTGGAACTTCTCTCGCTTTGAAAGTCACCCACGTGACTGGACCTACGTGTCACTATACAATAGAAAGAGTACTAAAGAGTAGCATCAGTTCTTTGAGTCATTATTCTCTCTTATTTTAATGAAAATTATTATTTGGAGCTTCCCTCGCTTTGAAAGTCACGCCACGTCACTACACCTACGTGTGTCTGTACAATAGAAAGAGTACTGTAGGGTAGCCTTAGTTCTTTGAGCCATTATTCTCCCTTATTTTAATGAAAATTATTATTTAGAGCCTTCCTCGCTTTGAAAGTCACGCCTAGCTACTGAACCTACGTGTGACTGGACAATAGAAGGAGTAGCCTTAGTTCTTTGAGTCAATATTCCCTCTTATTTTAATGAAAATTATTATTTGGAACTTCTCTCGCTTTGAAAGTCACGCCACGTGACTGGACCTACGTGTGACTATACAATAGAAAGAGTACTGACGAGCAGTCTTAGTTCTTTGAGTCATTATTCTCTCTTATTTTAATAAAAATTATTATTTGTAGCTTCTACGGTTTGAAAGTCACGCGTCGCTACTGGACCTACGTGTGACTGTACAATAGAAAGAGTATTGAAGAGTAGCCTTAGTTCTTTGAGTCATTATTCTCTCTTATTTTAATGAAAATTATTATTTGGAGCTTCCCTCGCTCTGAAAGTCACGCCTCGCTACTGAACCTACGTGTGACTGTACAATAGAAAGAGTGCTGAAGAGTAGCCTTAGTTGTGAGTCATTATTCTCTCTTACTTTAATGAAAATTATTATTTCGAGCTTCCCTCGGCTTGAAAGTCACGCCTCAATCTTTGATTGAAACAGCTCATTTATTATTCTCTATTAATTTCTTTAACAATCATAGCTGGAGTTATTATATACATTGTCACATCCACCCAGCCATACTCATGGACAAAAATCCTACAATTCACCACTATAGCATAATCATTAAAGAAGGAGATCCTGGGGCCGAGATCAAAGTTCTGTAAACTTTCGCTGCAAGTAGCTTGCGGTCACACAATACATTTATCTTTCCAGACAATGAAGAATCCCTGAAAAGGTCTCAAATATGTGCACATGCTTCGTTCGTAAACAAAGTTTAAGCACCCAAGTTTCCAGGAAGGTACGCAAGAATTAAAATCCACAAACCTTGCACTGTGGTTTTATAATTACGTCAGTTTTACGTCCCCCTTTTCTGTTCTTTAAGCATCTCTTCGTTATCTTTAATTATGTAGGAGGGGGTAGGTATGGGGCAAAGAACTATCACGTTCATTACTGAGCGCTTTCTGGCTCCCTGCTCCATATCACAGCCTCAAATGTAAAAAGTGCTTGGTAACCAGAGCTTTTTGTTTAATGAACCTAGTTTTCAGCAGCAAAAGAGCTGAATGATAAGGTGGAAGCCAAAGAACGGGAGTGCAATTTATGCTCTGAGTACTTTGTCGTAAAAGATACTGCAAAATTGTCGTTTTCAGGCAACATCAAACCTCAACATGAAGTAAGCTTTGTTTTGTAATAAAACAAAAGCAGAGCTGCCACCTACCGTAGATTGTACAAAAGTTTGCAGAAGTGGTTTCCTTTTTGCCCACAAGGAAAGAGAATCGCTTAACAGATCTGAACAATTGATCTAAAAATCGTATGCTCGTTCCAAAACATCGAGGGAAAAACTAGCCTTTCAGGATAAGAGAAAACCTCCAACGTTAAGTCATATCGGACGATGAATGAAATGATGTTTAAATGAGTACAGGGTACATAGAGCTTAGAGTTACCAGACATTCATCTTTCAGGATAAGAGAAAACCTCCAACGTTAAGTCATATCGGACAGTGAATGAATTGATGTTCAAATGAGTACAGGATACATAGAGCTTAGAGTTACCAGACATTCATCTTTCAGGATAAGAGAAAACCTCCAACGTTAAGTCATATCGGACAGTGAATGAATTGATGTTCAAATGAGTACAGGATACATAGAGCTTAGAGTTACCAGACATTCATCTTTCCGGATAAGAGAAAACCCGCAACTTAAACTCATATCGGACGGTGAATGAAATGATCTTCAAATTAGTTCAGGGTACACAGAGCTTAGAGTTATCAGTTATTCATCTTTCAGGATAAGGGAAAACTTCCAACGTTAAGCCATATGGGTCGATGAATGAAATGATGTTCAAAGGAGTACAGGGTACATAGGGCTTAGAGTTACCTGACATTCATTTTTCAGGATAAGGAAAACCTCCAACGTTAGGTCATATTGATCGATGAATGAAATGATGTTCAAATGAGTACAAAGTACGTAGGACTTAGAGTTACCAGACATTCATCTTTCAGGATAAGAGAAAACCTCCAACGTTAAGTCCCATCGGGCGATGAATGAAATGATGTTCAAATGAGTACAGGGTACATACAGCTTAGAGTTACTCGACATTCATCTTTGAGGATAAGAGAAAACCTCCAACGTTAAGTCATATCGGAAAATGAATGAAATGATGTTCAAATGAGTACAGGGTACATAGAGCTTAGAGTTACCAGACATTCATCCTTCAGGATAAGAGAAAACCTCCAACGTTAAGTCATATCGGAAAATGAATGAAATGATGTTCAAATGAGTACAGGGTACATAGAGCTTAGAGTTAACTGACATTCATCTTTCAGGATAAGAGAAAGCCTCCAACGTTAAGTCATATCGGACGATGAATGAAATGATGTTAAAACGAGTACAGGGTACATAGAGCTTAGAGTTACTAGACATTCATCTTTCAGGATAAGAGAAAACCTCCAACGTTAAGTCATATCGGACGATGAATGAAATGATGTTCAAATGAGTACAGAGTGCATAGAGCTTAGAGTTACTAGACATTCATCTTTCAGGATAAGAGAAAACCTCCAACGTTAAGTCTTATCGGACGATGAATGAAATGATGTTCAAATGAGTACAGGGTACATAGAGCTTAGAGTTACTAGACATTCATCTTTCAGGATAAGAGAAAGCCTCCAACGTTAAGTCATATCGGACGATGAATGAAATGATGTTAAAACGAGTACAGGGTACATAGAGCTTAGAGTTACTAGACATTCATCTTTCAGGATAAGAGAAAACCTCCAACGTTAAGTCATATCGGACGATGAGTGAAATGATGTTCAAATGAGTACAGAGTAAATAGAGCTTAGAGTTACCAGACATTCATCTTTCAGGATAAGGGAAAGCCTCCAACGTTAAGTCATATCGGACGATGAATGAAATGATGTTAAAATGAGTACAAGGTATATAGAGCTTAGAGTTACCAGACATTCATCTTTCAGGTTAAGAGAAATCCTCCAACGTTAAGTCATATCGGACGATGAATGAAATGATGTTCAAATGAGTACAAGGTATATAGAGCTTAGAGTTACCAGACATTCATCTTTCAGGTTAAGAGAAATCCTCCAACGTTAAGTCATATCGGACGATGAATGAAATGATGTTCAAATGAGTACAAGGTACATAGAGCTTAGAGTTACTAGACATTCATCTTTCAGGATAAGAGAAAACCTCCAACGTTAAGTCATATCGGACGATGAATGAAATGATGTTCAAATGAGTACAAGGTATATAGAGCTTAGAGTTACCAGACATTCATCTTTCAGGTTAAGAGAAATCCTCCAACGTTAAGTCATATCGGACGATGAATGAAATGATGTTCAAATGAGTACAGGGTACATAGAGCTTAGAGTTACCAGACATTCATCTTTCAGGTTAAGAGAAATCCTCCAACGTTAAGTCATATCGGACGATGAATGAAATGATGTTCAAATGAGTACAAGGTACATAGAACTTAGAGTTACCAGACATTCATCTTTCAGGTTAAGAGAAATCCTCCAACGTTAAGTCATATCGGACGATGAATGAAATGATGTTCAAATGAGTACAGGGTACATAGAGCTTAGAGTTACCAGACATTCATCTTTCAGGTTAAGAGAAATCCTCCAACGTTAAGTCATATCGGACGATGAATGAAATGATGTTAAAACGAGTACAGGGTACATAGAGCTTAGAGTTACTAGACATTCATCTTTCAGGATAAGAGAAAACCTCCAACGTTAAGTCATATCGGACGATGAATGAAATGATGTTTAAATGAGTACAGGGCACATAGAGCTTAGAGTTACTAGACATTCATCTTTCAGGATAAGAGAAAACCTCCAACGTTAAGTCATATCGGACGATGAATGAAATGATGTTCAAATGAGTACAGGGTACATAGAGCTTAGAGTTACCAGACATTCATCTTTCAGGTTAAGAGAAATCCTCCAACGTTAAGTCATATCGGACGATGAATGAAATGATGTTAAAACGAGTACAGGGTACATAGAGCTTAGAGTTACTAGACATTCATCTTTCAGGATAAGAGAAAACCTCCAACGTTAAGTCATATCGGACGATGAATGAAATGATGTTCAAATGAGTACAAGGTATATAGAGCTTAGAGTTACCAGACATTCATCTTTCAGGTTAAGAGAAATCCTCCAACGTTAAGTCATATCGGACGATGAATGAAATGATGTTCAAATGAGTACAGGGTACATAGAGCTTAGAGTTACCAGACATTCATCTTTCAGGTTAAGAGAAATCCTCCAACGTTAAGTCATATCGGACGATGAATGAAATGATGTTCAAATGAGTACAGGGTACATAGGGCTTAGAGTTACCAGACATTCATCTTTCAGGATAAGAGAAAGCCTCCAACGTTAAGTCATATCGGACGATGAATGAAATGATGTTCAAATGAGTACAAGGTATATAGAGCTTAGAGTTACCAGACATTCATCTTTCAGGTTAAGAGAAAGCCTCCAACGTTAAGTCATATCGGACGATGAATGAAATGATGTTCAAATGAGTACAGGGTACATAGAGCTTAGAGTTACTAGACATTCATCTTTCAGGATAAGAGAAAGCCTCCAACGTTAAGTCATGTCGGACGATGAATGAAATGATGTTCAAATGAGTACAGGGTAAATAGAGCTTAGAGTTACCAGACATTCATCTTTCAGGATAAGAGAAAACCTACAACGTTAAGTCATATCGGACGATGAATGAAATGATGTTCAAATCAGTACAGGGTAAATAGAGCTTAGAGTTACCAGACATTCATCTTTCAGGATAAGAGAAAACCTACAACGTTAAGTCATATCGGACGATGAATGAAATGATGTTCAAATCAGTACAGGGTACATAGAGCTTAGAGTTACCAGACATTCATCTTTCAGGATAAGAGAAAACCTCCAACGTTAATTCATATCGGACGATGAATGAAATGATGTTCAAATGAGTACAGGGTACATAGAGCTTAGAGTTACTAGACATTCATCTTTCAGGATAAGAGAAAACCTACAACGTTAATTCATATCGGACGATGAATGAAATGATGTTCAAATGAGTACAGGGTAAATAGAGCTTAGAGCTAACAAACATTCATCTTTCAGGATAAGAGAAAACCTACAACGTTAATTCTTATCGGACGATGAATGAAATGATGTTCAAATGAGTACAGGGTACATAGAGCTTAGAGTTACTAGACATACATCTTTCAGGATAAGAGAAAACCTACAACGTTAAGTCATATCGGACGATGAATGAAATGATCTTCAAATGAGTACAGGGTACATAGAGCTTAGAGTTACCAGACATTCATCTTTAAGAATAAGGGAAAACCTCCAACGTTAAGTCATATCGGACGATGAATGAAATGATGTTCAAATGAGTACAGGGTACATAGAGCTTAGAGTTACCAGACATTCATCTTTAGGATAAGAGAAAACCTCCAACGTTAAGTCATATCGGATGATGAATGAAATGATGTTCAAATGAGTACAGGGTACATAGAGCTTAGAGTTACCAGACATTCATCTTTCAGGATAAGAGGAAACCTCCAACGTTAAGTCATATCGGACGATGAATGAAATGATGTTCAAATGAGTACAGGGTACATAGAGCTTAGAGTTACCAGACATTCATCTTTCAGGATAAGAGAAAACCTCCAACGTTAAGTCATATCGGACGATGAATGAAATGATGTTCAAATGAGTACAGGGTACATAGAGCTTAGAGTTACCAGACATTCATCTTTCAGGATATGAGAAAACCTCCAACGTTGTCATATCGGACGATGAATGAAATGATGTTCAAATGAGTACAGGGTACATAGAGCTTAGAGTTAACACACATTCATCTTTCAGGATAAGAGAAAACCTCCAACGTTAAGTCATATCGGACGATGAATGAAATGATGTTCAAATGAGTACAGGGTACATAGAGCTTAGAGTTACCACACATTCATCTTTCAGGATAAGAGAAAACCTCCAACGTTAAGTCATATCGGACGATGAATGAAATGATGTTCAAATGAGTACAGGGTACATAGAGCTTAGAGTTACCACACATTCATCTTTCAGGATAAGAGAAAACCTCCAACGTTAAGTCATATCGGGCGATGAATGAAATGATGTTCAAATGAGTACAGGGTACATAGAGCTTAGAGTTACTAGACATTCATCTTTCAGGATAAGAGAAAACCTACAACGTTAAGTCATATCGGACGATGAATGAAATGATGTTCAAATGAGTACAGGGTATATAGAGCTTAGAGTTACCAGACATTCATCTTTCAGGATAAGAGAAAACCTCCAACGTTAAGTCATGTCGGACGATGAATGAAATGATGTTCAAATGAGTACAGGGTACATAGAGCTTAGAGTTACCAGACATTCATCTTTCAGGATATGAGAAAACCTCCAACGTTAAGTCATATCGGACGATGAATGAAATGATGTTCAAATGAGTACAGGGTACATAGAGCTTAGAGTTACCAGACATTCATCTTTCAGGATATGAGAAAACCTCCAACGTTGTCATATCGGACGATGAATGAAATGATGTTCAAATGAGTACAGGGTACATAGAGCTTAGAGTTACCAGACATCCATCTTTCAGGATAAGAGAAGACCTCCAACGTTAAGTCATATCGGACGATGAATGAAATGATGTTCAAATGAGTACAGGGTATATAGAGCTTAGAGTTACCAGACATTCATCTTTCAGGATAAGGGAAATCCCCGGAAAGTATCTTATTTGCACAACATATTCTGATCGAGATTAAACTTGGGACCCCTTAAATGTGACACAGACACGCGACGACCTACGCTACCTAGTCAGCCAAATGGCGAAGTCAGGGACATTATTTCAAAGATTTCCCTTCGTGTTAAGCCATAACTTAACGCAGGAAGAACTTGTAACGTATATTTTTTGAGAAGATAATAAAAGGAATATGAGTTCAATGCTCTGACTTGCAATATAAATAATAGTGTGTAATATTTGGTGTTGCCGGTTTTATAATATTTGTCTGTATGTATAAACGGTCCTCACGGGATTGAGGTGTAAACAGTCGAGTAGTGCTTGCCCGTGATACAGATGTCGCTACTAGTGTTGACACTTATTGTGTTTAATATTTATCTTTTTAGTAATAATATAAATAAATAATAATTTATAGTTATTAACATTTGAAGTAGAAAATCCAAAACACATGCTGTGCAGCAATTCACATTTGCCTTGGTGGTGCAGCATTGCCGTAAGAATATTACTCTACGCACTGAATCATGATTGCATATATCTAGGAGTAATTATAACTAAATATCTGGACTTCAAATATGCGATTTGAATTCCACTGATTACGCCTTATATTTCCAATTAATTATTGAAGGTGATGAAGCATGCTAACGTATAGTACCAAGAAAGCATATCAGTGATGCACTAAAGCTTTAAATATCCAAGAAAACAGCATAAAGTTCACTGTAGAAATAGAAACAGACGAGTATTTTATTAAAAGCAGAAGCATTATTAACAGTGAAGTATTCTTCATATTTAAGTTTTGTATAATTGAAACGTTTTCAAGATCATTCGATCTCATCCTCAGCTGTTTGGTGACTAAATGAACCTCCCTCTTCTTCCACTACTTCGGATCTCCGATCACTCTGCCATCTGGTGTTAGGGGCACTAAGTTTTAATACTTCATTTAATGCCGGGATTTCAAAATTTATAACTTTATCACGGTTTTTGTTTATGAATATTTTTTCCCAAATATCCAATTCTATGGGTGTATTTAAAGATTTTAACAGTTTAATGTTGTGGCCAATGTTGTGGTTTTCTATCCAAAAATGGTGTGAAAGAGCAGATTTTTCTGTTTGTTTCAACTTAATGTTCCTCTGGTGTTCTTCTTGCCTGGTTAACAAGTATCTTAGTTTTTCCTATGTAGCTCTTTTTTCACAGGTTTCACAATTAATCTGATAATCCATGGGCTTTTAGAAAATTTGAACGAATCTTCAAAAGACTAAACTTAAAACTAGCAGCCCAAAACAAATTCAGTCTGAGGAACCTGCTAAATAAACCACTTAAAAATACAATCCCCAACTATTTGAAATCAGGAATTTATCAGATTAATTGTGAAACCTGTGAAAAAAGCTACATAGGAAAAACTAAGAGAAACTTGTTAACCAGGCAAAAAGAACACCAGAAGAACATTAAGTTGCAACAAACAGAAAAATCTGCAGTTTCACACCATTTTTGGACAGCAAACCACAACATTGGCCACAACTGTTAAAATCTTTAATTACACCCATAGAATTGAATATTTGGGAAAAATATTCATAAACAAAAACCGTGATAAAGTTATAAATTTTGAAATCCCGGCATTAAATGAAGTATTAAAACTTAGTGCCCCTAACACCAGATGGCAGAGTGATCGGAGCTCCGTAGTAGTGGAAGAAGAGGGAGGTTTATTTATTCACCAAACAGCTGAGGATGAGATCGAATGTTCTTGAAAACGTTTTCAATTATACAACAACAAGTAAGTGAAGACTGAGTGTAAACATATTGACTCATAAATTTAAACTTAAATATAAAGACGAGTATTTACCATTTTTGATCCAAAAATAATGAGAAATAATAACAGACTAAACTTTGGCATTTACGGAAAACCAACACAGACAGACAACTACATAAAAGCTAATGGCTACAACTCAAGATCCCACAAACAGGCAATCTTCAATATTTTTGCACACCGACTAGTCAAGAAGAATACAAAACAATACAACAAAATTATTGAAATAGCACAAACAAATGACTTTCCCAAATCATTAGTAGACAAGAAAGTGAACTTAGTAAAACAGAAGAAGCTAATAAAGGAAACCACGACCCTCTCAGCTACAGAAACTAATATTGTTTTCAAAAAATTTACTTATCGTTCATGGGCTTTTGATAAATTCAAAAAAGTCTTCAGAAAACAAAGCATTCAACTAGCACCAGTCAAATATTTCTCCTTAAAAAGCCTACTTTTCTCAAACATCAAAGAAGCCACTCCAACTAACAATAAATCTGGTATATATCAAATTGAATGCAGTGACTGTAGTCAAAATTATATTGGAAAAACCAAAAGAAATTTAGCAACAATAGCAAGGAACGCTTTTGGAACATAAAATATAAACAATTAGAAAACTCAGCAGTTGCCACGCATTAGGGGGGGGGGCACAACATAAATCCAGAACCAAAACTACTAAAACATACATCAGGAAAACAAGAACTGAACACATGGGAACAAATCTTTATTTCAAAAAATAGGAACAAAGTATGCAATTTCGACATCCCCCAGCAAGAATTGTTCACCAAGTTCCCCGAACCGCCACCAGAGGATACCTATGACAAAATATCGCCAGCTACACCAATGAGAACCAGTCGATGTCCGGTTGACAATGGAGGCAAAGTCCCCTGAAATATGTTCCGGAAAAATTTAAAAGTAAATGTTGTTTAGTGTCACTCATCGACTCCCTTTAAATTTAATGCTTATGTATACTTAAATCCAAACTCCAAGGTAATTCTAATTACCCTGCATGTTAATAATACAGGATGTATATGAATGAATATCGGGGTTTTAACTCCTTATAATATTTATTACATTAAACTTACAGTTATAAATTATATGTCAAATAAATAAGCAACTCAAACAACTTTGTTTGTTGGTACCAGTGCGCAATGTTTCTGCCGCAATCTGCTAGAGAGCGGTAGTAGCAAAGATAGCGACTAGTAAACAGAAAGCGTTTTGTGGTTTGCAAAGATTGAATCTGTAGTTACTGTGCAACGTGCATTCCGCATTAAGTTCGGTTGTGATCATCCAATAATAACATTCGTAGATGGCAGGGGCGGCTGGTGGCTTTAAAAATCGGTGGTTCACAGATTTATCCATGCAATTTAATTTTTTTAAAGTAACAAACTGTTGTTTAAGCCTACCACTATAGACTGCTGTATACACGGTAATTCACAGCGTATAACACAACATGCGTATTTCAGAAACACTCTATAGCATAACACTCTTCTACTTATGCAGCTAAAAATGGACTTGATATCTCTTCATGGCAACTTCAAGTGTACATTGTAAGATTTCGTTCTGGATTGTCTTGGAGGTCCCCTTAAACACTGTAGCATTCTCCAGATAGGTTTTTCAGAACACAGTCTAGCTCTGCAGGAAGTTTATCAGTCCTCGAAAAATACCAGGATTGCTTGACGTATCTGAAGCATTGTGTCCTCGTAGAGCTAACTCAAAGGCTCCACAAAACCTAATGCAGTTAACAATAATGTTTAAAACATACCTATTTTGAGCCACTTTCTGGTTGTGTTCTTCAACTGTTCTCCGATATGCACTGTCCATCTGCTTTGCTATATTTACATTGCCAAGCATAGCAAAACTGTGTTTTTCATGTGCAGTTTTTAAGTTACGTGTTTTTAGCGCGATCATGAAGATGCTGCAAAGCATTCACGCCATGTTTTGTCCACGGATCTTCACCGCCAAAGAGAACGCAAGGAAAGCAAAACAGGCTACTGTACACGAGCGCTGAATAGGCCGTAAGGGCCCCAATGACAGGGCTTGCTATGCATGGTCTCCACGTTCTACTGACTCAACGCCATGCTTGTTTCATCAAGGATCGTGTGTACGTGCCTCCGCTACCAGCTGACCTCCCAGAATTAAGAAACCGGATTGAAGTAGCTGTTGCTACAATTACTGAATACACACTTATCAACGTTTGGGAAGAACTCGGCTAGAGACTTGATGTGTGCCCTGTGACAAAGGGTAGTCTCAATGAGCATTTATAAGGTTCTTGGTAAAACTGTTTTGAGTTGATTTTTAATTTCACATATCATTTATAACTGTAAGTTGAATTTAATAGATATTAAACAAGTTAAAATTTCGATATTCATTTACATACGCCTGTACTTTGTCTGGTTTCTGTGACGTAATTACAAGTGTAGCCAGTGAGGGATCTAATACACGTAAAGCTTTCGCAAGTATTACAACGTCGCAAATTATTTAAAGTTACTTTATACACAGAACACCAAATCTTCTCAGCAATAGTCGATTTTATATATCTACAGAACTGTTACTATGACCACCAACTCCATGGCCAACGTTGTTAAAAAAAGACAATTTACGAAATGTCTTCTGTTATTTGTATGTAGTTTAAAGTATAGATCCAAAATGGTAAAAGTTTTCTTTCTTCTTGTCATGATCATGAGAACAGAGGAATTTCCTATCTAAAGTGAAAGCTAGCATGTCTACATCACATTAAAACGATCACCAGTTAGAATCAAGATCAGGATGAAGCTTTTCCCGATGTTTCCCTTATCCTGAAACATGCAACTCTAAGATAACTCTAAGCTCTATGTACCCTGTACTCATTTGAACATCATTTCATTCATCGTCCGATATGACTTAACGTTGCAGAATTTCCCTTATCCTAAAAGATGAATGTCTGATAACTCTAAGCTCTATGTACCCTGTACTCATTTGAACATAATTTCATTCATCGTCCGATATGACTTAACGTTGGAGGTTTTCCCTTATCCTAAAAGATGAATGTCTGATAACTCTAAGCTCTATGTACCCTGTACTCATTTGAACATCATTTCATTCATCGTCCGATATGACTTAACGTTGGAGGTTTTCCCTTATCCTAAAAGATGAATGTCTGATAACTCTAAGCTCTATGTACCCTGTACTCATTTGAACATCATTTCATTCATCGTCCGATATGACTTAACGTTGGAGGTTTTCCCTTATCCTAAAAGATGAATGTCTGATAACTCTAAGCTCTATGTACCCTGTACTCATTTGAACATCATTTCATTCATCGTCCGATATGACTTAACGTTGAAGGTTTTCCCTTATCCTGAAAGATGAATGTCTGGTAACTCTAAGCTCTATGTACCTCGTACTCATTTGAACATCATTTCATTCATCGTCCGATATGACTTAACGTTGGAGGTTTTCTCTTATCCGGAAAGATGAATGTCTGGTAACGCTAAGCTCTATGTACCCTGTACTCATTTGCACATCATTTCACTCATCGTCCGATAAGACTTAACGTTGGAGGTTTTCTCTTATACTGAAAGATGAATGTCTGGTAATTCTAAGCTCTATGTACCCTGTACTCATTTGCACATCATTTCATTCATCGTCCGATAAGACTTAACGTTGGAGGTTTTCTCTTATCATGAAAGATGAATGTCTGGTAACTCTAAGCTCTGTGCACCCTGTACTCATTTGAACATAATTTCATTCATCATCCGATATGACTTAACTTTGGAGGTTTACTCTTATCCTGAAAGAAGAATGTCTGGTAACTCTAAGCACTGTGCACCCTGTACTCATTTGAACATCATTTCATTCATCGTTCGATATGACTTAACGTTGAAGGTTTTCTCTTATCCTGAGAGATGAATGTCTGGTAACTCTAAGCTCTGTGCACCCTGTACTCATTTGAACATCATTTCATTCATCGTTCGATATGACTTAACGTTGAAGGTTTCCTCTTATCCTGAAAGATGTCTGGTAACTCTAAGCTCTGTGTACCCTGTACTCATTTGAACATCATTTCATTCATCGTTCGATATGACTTAACGTTGAAGGTTTTCTCTTATCCTGAGAGATGAATGTCTGGTAACTCTAAGCTCTGTGCACCCTGTACTCATTTGAACATCATTTCATTCATCGTCCGATATGACTTAACGTTGAATTTTTCCTCTTATCCTGAAAGATGTCTGGTAACTCTAAGCTCTGTGTACCCTGTACTCATTTGAACATAATTTCATTCATCATCCGATATGACTTAACTTTGGAGGTTTACTCTTATCCTGAAAGAAGAATGTCTGGTAACTCTAAGCACTGTGCACCCTGTACTCATTTGAACATCATTTCATTCATCGTTCGATATGACTTAACGTTGAAGGTTTTCTCTTATCCTGAGAGATGAATGTCTGGTAACTCTAAGCTCTGTGCACCCTGTACTCATTTGAACATCATTTCATTCATCGTTCGATATGACTTAACGTTGGAGGTTTTCTCTTATCCTGAGAGATGAATGTCTGGTAACTCTAAGCTCTGTGCACCCTGTATTCATTTGAACATCATTTCATTCATCGTCCGATATGACTTAACGTTGAAGGTTTTCTCTTATCCTGAAAGATGTCTGGTAACTCTAAGCTCTGTGCACCCTGTATTCATTTGAACATCATTTCATTCATCGTTCGATATGACTTAACGTTGGAGGTTTTCTCTTATCCTGAGAGATGAATGTCTGGTAACTCTAAGCTCTGTGCACCCTGTATTCATTTGAACATCATTTCATTCATCGTTCGATATGACTTAACGTTGAAGGTTTTCTCCTATCCTGAAAGATGAATGTCTGGTAGCTCTAAGCTCTATGTACCCTGTACTCATTTGAACATCATTTCATTCATCGTCCGATATGACTTAACGTTGGAGGTTTTCTCTTATCCTGAGAGATGAATGTCTGGTAACTCTAAGCTCTGTGCACCCTGTATTCATTTGAACATCATTTCATTCATCGTCCGATATGACAACGTTGGAGGTTTTCTCTTATCCTGAAAGATGAATGTCTGGTAACTCTAAGCTCTGTGCACCCTGTACTCATTTGAACATCTTTTTCATTCATCGTCCGATATGACTTAACCTTGGAGGTTTTCTTTTATCCTGAAGGAAGAATGTCTGGTACCTCTGAGCTCTGTGCACCCTGTACTCATTTGAACATCTTTTCATTCATCGACCGATATGACTTATCGTTGGAGGCCTTCTCTTATCCTGAAAGATGAATGTCTGGTAACTCTAAGCTCTATATACCCTGTACTCATTTAAACATCATTTCATTCATCGTCCGATATGACTTAACGTTGGAGGTTTTCTCTTATCCTGAAAGATGAATGTCAGTTAACTCTAAGCTCTATGTACCCTGTACTAATTTGAACATCATTTCATTCATCGTCCGATATGACTTAACGTTGGAGGTTTCCTCTTATCCTGAAAGATGAATGTCTGGTAACTCTAAGCTCTATGTACCCTGTACTAATTTGAACATCATTTCATTCATCGTCCGATATGACTTAACGTTGGAGGTTTTCCCTTATCCTGAAAGATGAATGTCTGGTAACTCCAAGCTCTATGTACCCTGTACTCATTTGAACATCATTTCATTCATCGTTCGATATGACTTAACGTTGAAGGTTTTCTCTTATCCTGAGAGATGAATGTCTGGTAACTCTAAGCTCTGTGCACCCTGTATTCATTTGAACATCATTTCATTCATCGTCCGATATGACAACGTTGGAGGTTTTCTCTTATCCTGAAAGATGAATGTCTGGTAACTCTAAGCTCTGTGCACCCTGTACTCATTTGAACATCATTTCATTCATCGTCCGATATGACTTAACCTTGGAGGTTTTCTTTTATCCTGAAGGAAGAATGTCTGGTAACTCTGAGCTCTGTGCACCCTGTACTCATTTGAACATCTTTTCATTCATCGACCGATATGACTTATCGTTGGAGGCCTTCTCTTATCCTGAAAGATGAATGTCTGGTAACTCTAAGCTCTATATAGCCTGTACTCATTTGAACATCATTTCATTCATCGTCCGATATGACTTAACGTTGGAGGTTTTCTCTTATCCTGAAAGATGAATGTCTGGTAACTCTAAGCTCTATGTACCCTGTACTCATTTGAACATCATTTCATTCATCGTCCGATATGACTTAACATTGGAGGTTTTACCTTATCCTGAAAGATGAATGTCTGGTAACTCTAAGCTCTATGTACCCTGTACTCATTTGAACATCATTTCATTCATCGTCCGATATGACTTAACGTTGGAGGTTTTCGCTTATCCTGAAAGATGAATGTCTGGTAACTCTAAGCTCTATATACCCTGTACTCATTTGAACATCATTTCATTCATCGTCCGATATGACTTAACGTTGGAGGTTTTCTCTTATCCTGAAAGATGAATGTCTGGTAACTCTAAGCTCTATGTACCCTGTACTCATTTGAACATCATTTCATTCATCGTCCGATATGACTTAACGTTGGAGGTTTTCTATTATCCTGAAAGATGAATGTCTGGTAACTCTAAGCTCTATGTACCTGTACTTATTTGAACATCATTTCATTCATCGTCCGATATGACTTAACGTTGGAGGTTTTCTCTTATCCTGAAAGATGAATGTCTGGTAACTCTAAGCTCTATGTACCCTGTACTCATTTGAACATCATTTCATTCATCGTCCGATATGACTTAACGTTGGAGGTTTTCGCTTATCCTGAAAGATGAAAGTCCGGTAACTCTATGATATAACTTAACCTTGGAGGATTTTTCGTGTCCTAAATTATGGTAATCTATGATAATAATAAATTCAGTGTCAATTGGAAATGGTTGGTCTTCCTTAATGCTGCATACATGCTCTTATTAACATAGGTTAAGCATAGAATTCACCTCTACTTCGCTAACAGATATCCAAAGGAAATGAACATGGATGTCGACTCGAAAGCAATTCCAATGTAAACTACATACATACGTCTGTATCCAGGCTCATTATTGCGCTTTCGGTGCTAAAACCTCGCACCCAATTAGCCGTAATAGACTGCAAATTGGATGTAGCCATCTGTCCATTCCGTTTAGTGCTCGTCGCCAGAATATCAGAAAATGCGAAAAGGTCTACTTACGATAGAATAGAAACATTTAATTTTCAGGATAAGCGAAAACCTCCAACGTTAAGTCATATCGGACGATGAATGAAATGATGTTTAAATGAGTACAGGGTAGATAGAGCTTAGAGTTACCAGACATTCATCTTTCAGGATAAGAGAAAACCTCCAACGTTAAGTCATATCGGCCGATGAATGAAATGATGTTCAAATGAGTACAGGGTACATAGAGCTTAGAGTTACCAGACATTCATCTTTCAGGATAAGAGAAAACCTCCAACGTTAAGTCATATCGGACGATGAATGAAATTATGTTCAAATGAGTACAGGGTACATAGAGCTTAGAATTAACAGACATTCATCTTTCAGGCTAAGAGAAAACCTCCAACGTTAAGTCATATCGGACGATGAATGAAATGATGTTCAAATGAGTACAGGGTACATAGAGCTTAGAGTTAACAGACATTCATCTTTCAGGATAAGAGAAAACCTCCAACGTTAAGTCATATCGGACGATGAATGAAATTATGTTCAAATGAGTACAGGGTACATAGAGCTTAGAGTTAACAGACATTTATCTTTCAGGATAAGAGAAAACCTCCAACGTTAAGTCATATCGGACGATGAATGAAATGATGCTCAAATGAGTACAGCGTACATAGAGCTTAGAGTTGCCAGACATTCATCTTTCAGGATAAGATAAAACCTCCAACGGTCTAGAGGGTCTAGACCTGATCTGGTTGGAGACCGAAGGTCTGATATTGTCATCTCCAATGTCCAGTCTCGTGTGTGTGTGTGTGTGTTGTGTGTATGTATGTGTGTGTCTGTGTGTGTGTCTGTGTGTGTCTGTGTGTGTGTCTGTATGTGTGTGTCTCTGTGTGTGTGTCTGTGTGTGTCTGTATGTGTGTCTGTATGTGTGTGTCTCTGTGTGTGTCTGTGTGTGTGTCTGTGTGTGTCTGTGTGTGTGTGAGTGTGTGTGTGTGTGTGTGTGTGTGTGTGTGTGTGTGTGTGTGTGTGTGTGTGTGTGTGTGTGTGTGTGTGTGTGTGTCTTGAGTCTCTACTCGACCGTGCTGCAATACGATGCACTGATGTATAGGAGTACCCTAAGTAACAAGGGGAAGCTGATGCATCAGAAAGACGATCGGTTGGTACCGGTTCGTTTCTGCCGTTCAGAATAGCTTGTTAGCTAATACTGCTATTCAAGTCTACTTCTTAGTATGGTTCTATGATCTATCCTTCTTTTTATTCTTCTTCAACTTCCACAGTAGTATCACTTTATCGTGCTGTCAGGCGATTCTCATTTGTTTGTTTGACTTTGCCGTTTTCGATGTTTCAATAGCTTATATGGTAGCACTTTTACGTTAAGTTGAACTTTATAGGTGTGCCCTGTGTAATTTATTTTCCCTTTGGACGTTAAAAATTACTGAATAGTTACAAAAATTACTTAAATATTTGATTTCATCAAATTACCTCATCTCATTTAAGCATTAATAACACTAGGGAACACGTTTTTTGTACCCGAAACAAAATAGGTTAATTCTGATGCAAAATGACTCGCTGATTCCAAAAATGCCTCTGAAAATGCTGTATCACGTAACGTTTCTGAGATATTCTTATTCTTTTATATAAAATTACAGAAATGAGGTATGATACCAACTCATATTGACTTAATTTAAAATAATAGCCATGGACTCTTCTAAATACAGCTTAAAGGCAGTGTTGCTTCATAATGGCAATTTACTACCTTCAATACCTTTATTTCATGCCATAGGAATGAAGGAGACATACGATTCCATGTCCATAATTTTAGATGCTATTAATTATCAAAACCATGGCTGGCAAATTTGTAGTGACCTCGAGGTAGTTGCAACGCTAACGGAACTGCAGGGAGGTTTCACAAAATATTGCTGTTTTTTGTGCTTATGGGACAGTAGGGCAACTGACAAGTATTTTATAGTGAAAGAGTGGGGGAAAAGGGAAGACTATACCCCTGGAGCAAGCAATGTTAAGTATGTGCCTCTAGTAGACCCAAACAAAGTTCTTCTCCCCCCACTTCACATAAAGCTCGGGTTAATGAAGAATTTTGTTAAAGGTTTGGACAAAAGTGGAAGTGCATTTGAGTATTTAAGAAGTATCTTTCCCAAAATGAGTGAATCTAAATTGAAGGAAGGTACATTTGTCGGTCCTCAAATAAGACTACTTCTTAAAGACAGTGTTTTTTAATCAAAGCTTAAACGTGTTGAACTGGCAGCATGGAAATCATTTAAATCAGTGGTGGAAGGCTTATTGGGCAATAACAAAGAAGAAAATTATGAAACTTTAGTCTCAGAACTATTAAGGGGCTACAAAGAAATGGGTTGCCGTATGTCACTTAAAATCCACTTTTTGCACTCTCACCTTGATAGTTTCCCTACAAACCTAGGAGCTGTAGTAAGTGATGAGCAAGGTGAGCGTTTTCACCAGGACATTTCTGAGATGGAAAGACGTTACCAGGGTATCGCTGGGATTTAGCCATGTTCGGAAACTATTGTTGGTTCCTCAAACGGGAGGGTCAATACAAAAGCAATCAACAGTGAAACACTTCTGAGATAATTCAAGTATTGGTTTTCATCATTATCTTGTGTTTATTTATTTTAATAATAATAATTAATAATAATTATTATTATTTTCAATGTTATTTGGCAATAAAATACCTATTATTTTCAATTAATAAAATATTAGTTATCACATCGCATTTCTGTAAGTTTTCATAAAAAATTATGAATACCTAAAAAACGTTACGTGATACATATTTTGAGGGGCATTTTTGGAATCAGCAGATCAGTTTACATAAGAATTTGCCTATTTTGTTTAGGGTATATAAAAATATTTTTTTTTTTTTTTTTTTTTGTTCCTCAGTGTAATTAAGGCACAGGTCTTTCTGCGGAATAACAGTTCTCAATAAGTGCGTGTAGTCACTTTGATAATTAGTTGAAAATTCTAATGGCATGCAACTGAATATACGAAGTGTGTCTGTAAAATAAGGTCTCCAATTTTATTTAATATAGAAAACATGTTTATTGTCAATTAATGTTGCCATGATAGAATGGGGAACTTACAGCTATTTTTTTAGCGTAGTCACCATTGCGATCGATGCATGCGCTGTGGCAGTTTTTGTATACCCTTGTCATAGCACTCTCCCGCCAAGTTGCGCAGGTAGCGCTCAACCTCGTTTTTCAAATCATCGTCGGTCTGGAAATGTGTTCCACCCAGGTGTGACTTCAACTCAGGAAACAGATGATAATCACTAAGTGCTAAGTCTGGACTGTAGGGGGTATCGGTGAGGATATCCCATCCAAACTGAGCCAGGATATCAGCCGTTGAATGTGCAGTGTGGGGACGAGCGTTATCGAAATGAAAGACCACTCACTTCTTCTCCCCTCCTTCGATTTTGAATGGCACATCCCGATTTTTTTAGTCTCACGGTAACTAGCGGCGTTTATTGTTGTGCTGGTAGGCATAAACTCGCACAACAATACACCTATTCTGTCCCAGAACACACTGGCCATCACTTTGCCGGCAGAAAATGTCTGTTTGAACATTCGCGGCTTCGGCGAATTCAAATGCCGCCACTGACGAGAACGTTCTTTAGTTTCTGGTATTGTGTAGTGCACCCAGGTTTCATTGCCAGTGACAGTTGAATCCAACAATTCCTCGCCCAGTTCTGCATAGCGCTCCAGGAATCGGTGGGTCGCTTCAACACTTTGCTGTTTGTGGTCGTCGGTGAGCGTTTTGGGGACCCACCTCGCTCACACCTTGCGATAATGCAAATGTTCAGTCAAATTCTTGTCAATCGTAGTCTTACTGACTTCAGGGATAAGTTCACACAGCTCGTCAACTGTCACACGCCGATCTTTAAGCATTTCTTGCTCCACTTTTGCAATTGTTTCGGCTGAAACCGAAGATCTAACAGAACGCTGTTCGTCATGGACGTCTGTACGTCCATCTTTGAACTCTCTGATCCACTTTCACACATTTGTGACTTCTATACACTGTGACCCATAGATTTCGCATAACTGGCGATGAATTTTAGTGGGTATACTGCCCTTGGCACTCAAAAAACGGGTCACTGCAGGCAACTCGCACTTGGTGGTGGAAGTGATAGGAAGCTCCATCGCAAACGGCTGCTCAGTCAAGGCTAATGGCTCGAACTGGTTCGCTGTGGTGGGGATTTTAAGGGTTGAAACTAAACTACACGCCAGTGTTAACGGATCTCGTGTAATAGTGTTCCTCACGGCTCCAGCTCTTTGGAGACCTTATTTAAGGGAATGCAGCACCGAAATTTGCTAACAAGTATGGGGAAAATATTTTTTGAGCTAATAAAATACGCTAAACTTTATAGTATCATAATCCAACTAAATGCCCTCACATGACAATTCACGTGCATGCCGGCCCTTGAGTCCGATTGAATATACTAAATTAATACATTTGAAATTATCGGGCAAAGTTTCTGGTGGAATTTTGCGTATTGGTATGATGGTTATTTCTGACAGTATGTGGCACCATTGAAACAAAACACTGGCTGCAAACATTGAAAGCAAAAGTTAAGTTTATATTTTGCTTTTGTGTGAGTTTATAACTTGGTCGTGATTTTCTTGTGTTTCTCGATAAACTACATACAGTTTGTATATAATTAATGAGTTTTAGTGTGTCATTTAACATTTATAAAGGTATTTTATACATCAAAACGTGCATATCACTGTTATATAGGTCATATGTGTAACATTTTTTGAAACAACTGATCTTTTGTTGACTGTGTACATAGTTAGGATCATGAATATTTATACGTCCTGTTTAAATCACCCAATAAACAAGTCAACTTGGAAATACAATATTTTCCTTGGAGTCGTTTTAACTACTAAAGGCCATTAAGACACTTTTGGAAATGAACGGTTAGAAAACAGCGAAGGTAGAAGCGAAAGTAAAACATTCAATGATGTGGAAGAAATACGGAAACAAAGTTCACGGAACTGGAGAATTAAAGCGTTGAATAAGACTTGATTGGACGTCTGTAGTAAAGGAGACGAAATCCGGAATGAAAGAGCTGCAGCTGGAGGTAAATCCTTTTAAAGGTTACCGAATGGTAGAGCTGTTCCTTTAATCCAAGCAATTCTGGAATTAAGCCAGGCGTTATGAAAAGTCAAGATTGGGTACACATTAACTGCGAATGTCACAAGTTAAAATCTTAATAACCGCAGTAAAATGTGGCTGTTGTAAAGATTGGGGAGGTTCTCCTAGAATAAACTCTTTCTTGTACAGTTTCTTTGATAATCGAATAATCTCAAAAGGTTTGTGTCCCCCCCCCCCAGATCCCCTAACCTAACCTCAACAGAGTTCTTTCTTGAGGAAGGATCTAAAAATAGAGTGTACAAGAATAGGCCACTGACAATTGATGCTCGCAAGGAATCCATTCGAACCGAAATAAGTAACATTGGCGAGGATACTCTCCGTAAAACTTCAGAGAATATGGTGAGACGAGTACAAACATGTATAGATGCTGGTGGAGGACACTTCAAACATTTTCTCTGAGATGTAAATAGTGTAATGTTGTGTATTATATTCTCCCAAAGTTGTACGTGTGTCCAATTATTGGTTCAAAGGTTATGGCTTATAGAAATGGTTCAGGTTTATATGGATCGCACTGTATATAAGCTTTACTTTAATAATATTGTGTATTTCGGCCACTAGGCTGAGATTTAGATTACTAAATCACTTCATGGCTCGAAACTTTATTTGTATGTTGGTTGAGTTAATCCAGGGATACACAAAGCTAGAAACCAGAACCTGTTATTTACTACTGCGACCATAAGTACCAAATATACAAAAATTATTCACCTCAATGACATGCTACCATTATAGGGACGCTGTCTAAAATCCAGAATATTAGCAATCAATATATAAGAACCATAAAACCTAATCAAAAAATTATTCCATGAAAGGTTAGACATTGTTAAAATAAATAATGTATATCAAGTAGGTTATTTTTTAAACATTGCAACATTTATTAATATTCTTTTACTTCATTGGCGACTTCAGTTTTAAGGGTAGTGTAACCGCAGTATCAGACAGCGATTAGGAGGCGGCGAATTAATTGAAATCACGAGAATTAAAAAAGAAGATAAATTAATGAAAATGCTTTGCTAAACTAATATAAAATATTGTTATATTAATATGAAATTAGAATGAAATTAGAGTAATGATTAAAATAGCGGTTTAATTAAGAATAAGATGGCAAGAATATAATTTAAGACAACTAACATGCTAGAATCCATGTAAGGGAGAGAAAATATTTCTGTAAAATCTGAACACAAGTCGGGGAGACAGGAAGAGGTGACCGTTAGCCTCTTTGTTTAAGGAAAGGTTCAATGTCTGAGAACTATAAGCAAAAATGTGTAGGAACAATAAGGTTTTCTAGATGCGGTCAAGCGTAAGACCTAAAAGGATTTACTTTGCTGAGGCGATAACGATGTATACCGTTACAAAGAGCCCAGGGTAGGCGTGACCCAACTCACGGTGGGATGTAACGACAATGAGTTCGATGAGTTTTGCTAACCAATAAAGAAAAATCGAAATAAAATGAGAAACCAATAATAATGTAAGATTTGAGAAATAGGAAGAAGGGTGAGTTATTTTGGTCATGTGATAAGGGTTAGAGTAGGGATCAGAATAAAGTACGAACGGAATCGCAGAGTAGACGAAACTTCACTTCAAAAGTCATACTACGAGGGGAAAGATGTGTTAGGGCGCGTGAAGAAGAAGTAGGGAAGATTTCTAAGTCCGAAATGTAAATCACTTCAACAGTCATACTACGAGGGGAAAGACGTGTTAGTGCGCGTGAAGAAGAGGTCGTAAAGATTTCTAAGTCCGAAATGTAGGGAAGTCAAGAATAACGCAACCAGCGTGAGAGAAGCAGCAGAAGAAGTTTATAATAGCAAAGTATTCGCCGTATAAAGAATTAAGAGAATTCTGTTAGGAAGTTTAGTAACAGGTGGTCACCGCTACAAATCAATCTGAATCAACGAATTTAGTGAGAATTAAATCAATTTTTGCAACGAACCAGTGTATTATTGAGACAACTGAGCAGCCAACAAACAACAAATCCATTTCCTACAACCATTCACCTGAAGAACAAGAGATCTCATAGCTCCAATTAGAACCCAAATCAAAAGTAAACACCAACCAATTGAAATCTGACATGCGGGTATGCCGCAGTAGCCAGAACGTCATTCTGGGGTGAAATTTCAGAAAATGAGTTATTTCCAGAGTAATCTTCCCTGATGTTTGTAGAAGCGAATAACGATATTTATTTTCCTATCCCATAGTTTTAAAAGTCCTAACTAGACTCATTTTGAGCCATTTGTAACTGTGTTCTCTCCTTGGTTGTTACCTTATTGAAGAGCACACACTTATTAGAAAAGGAAGTCCTTCTTTTGTCTATTAATATTAATCTGTGCATCTGATATTAATTATTCCATGGATTGTTTAGTATGTTTTGAATTACTAGTGCTGTTTTCAAGATGGGAATAAGCAGTAATTTTGATGTAAAAACTCGGCATAGCAACCAGTATAAACAGTTTAAGTAATCCTGATTACATAATAAAAGAATTACAACCGCTAAAATGTAAAAAAAGTGTAGTAACACATGACAATATATTGACTTCGTCAAACCTAACCTCAAACATTGGCGATGAATGTGAAGTGAAAATTGATTCTTCAAGGAAAAAATTGGTTTCTTCATTGTGTAATGACAGTGATGACAATTTAGCTTAAGTAAATAATGATATTAGATCAACAACCTTTCAGTTATTAGATATAGAAGCTTTGTACAGTGTAAATTTTGTGAAAACTAAAGCGGTTTTCTTATCAGAGGACACCACATTATCAATCAATTGCCAAAAGCGTAATAAAGAATATACATTTGAAACATCCAGAACAATTGAAAGTGGTACAGAAGTAAATGTAAGGTTTGCTTATGACTTGAGAAGCATTGGTAAGGGAATTGAGGCAGGTAAGACATTGACTGCTGTTCTCAATTTACCAGCTCCCTCACCGCCAAATTTAACAAAATAATTAATAATACCATAGAGCAAGTGACCATGAAGTCTAGGAAGAAAAGAATAAGTAAAAGCAAAATAGGATAGATGCTGATAATAAAATAGATGCAGAATATGGATCTGGGGAAATTCTAAGGTTAATTCCAACCTAGCAAAACTTTAGTGCTGTTTTTCTCTGTTTCATTCTTTTAAATTTGGGTGCGCTCATCTATAAAACTACTGCAGCTACAAGTCTTCATTTTTTTCCGGAACTAAAGCAATTCTTAAAGTGTTTTAAAGGTACTTATAGAAAGATAAGTGAACATTTGAATTTAAAAAAATAAATCTTGAATATTTTTACAATTAAACTCAAGACATTTATTGGTTTGTTTCAGAAATTCGATTCTTGTTACGTGTTTACGACAAAGAACGCCTGCACTGTATGCCCGCATCACAACTACGGCAACGAAGTTGCCTAATGATCTAGGGGTAATTGGTTTATATACGCAAGGTCATCGAAAGTAAACAAGGCAAAGCACTTTTCAAAACAAACTTTATTTTGTGCAGTATGCACCATTATTATCAATAACATATCTCCATTTCTCAGGAAGCTTATCAATTCCATTTTTTCCAAAATCTTGCAGTTTTCTGGTTGACGAACTCTTATACTGCGAGTCTGCAATCCTCCAAGGAAGTAAGGCGTTTGCCATTAAGGAAGTTTTGCAGGGATCGGAATAAATGAGAGTCGGATGTGGCAATGTCTGGAGAATAAGGCGGGTGAGGTAACTCATCCCAGTCGAAATCCCGTAATTTCTGACGAGTTACCATAGAAGTGTGTGGTTTGGCATTGTCTTGATGAAAGACGACTCCACCATTAGATGCTAACTCTGGCTTTTTCTCTTCTAGGGCAACCTTTAGACGATCCAACTGAGAACAGTATTTCTGTAAATTTATGGTCTCCCCAGGAGGAAGTAATTCGTAATAAATAATTCCTTTCCAGTCCCACCAAATGCACAGCATAATCTTCTCAGAATGAAGCCCTGGTTTAGGAATTGAGAGTGGAGGTTCCCCTTTCTTAAGTCATGACTTTCTGTTTCGGATGTTCTACACAATACACTTTTCGTCTCCTGTAACTAGCTGTTTCAGAAAAGGGGCAGTTTCATTGCGTCTTATCAATGCGTCACAGATGGAAACACGCCGAACTAAATTTTGATCACTCAGTTCGTGCGGAACCCATACACCCCGAAGATTTACGTAACCAAGTTTCTTTAGGTGCCTGGCTACATTTGCATGAGATAAGTTTAGCTCCTGACCTACCTCCCGAGTTGTTATTCTGGGGTTGTTCGTAATCATATCCTTTATCCTTTCCTCATCCGTAACCACAGGTCGTCCAGAACGAGGTTTGTCTTTCACAGAGAAGTTCCCAGTTCGAAATCGAGTAAACTATTTTTGACATGCCCGATTCGTCACTGCATCTTCTCTGTAAACAGCACAAATTTTCCGTTGAGTTTGTGAGGCGGTTTTACCTTTACGGTAATAAAACAACATTAAATGTCGAAAATGTTCCTTCTTGCCTTCAATATTAACATTCACAGGTTACAACTCCACACTGTTGCATCCACAAACTGGTACTGAAGTTTGGTTACCAATTCTTACATAAGTTGACCTATTTACATTTGGCCGTGAGGTCGCTGTGGTTTGTGCTCATAGCATTCTTTTCAATTATTGTATTTGCAAACAAACCCCATATTGTTAGGCAACTTCTTTGACGTAAAAGTAATGGGGGCATGCAGTGTTCTCAGGAGTTCTTAGTCGTAAACACGTAACAAGAATCGAACGAATTTATGAGACAACCCGATATTTAAAAAATCACATATATTTCATTAAAACTCCAAAAGAGATCTATAATCTTTAATAAACCATAAAAGTGTTGTAAAATAGCAACTAAAATTTTCAAACTAATGCGTTCAGTTGTTCTTGAACTAAGCACAATACAAAACTCTCATTTTAGCATTGGTGAGATAGGATGCTCCGGCTCCTCTTAAGCAAGTATACTTTCAGACGGAGTTCTTTTGTCTCTGCTGTGCTAAATCAAAGAGTATATAACATTAAAGCAGGCATGCGACGTATCATCCTCCTACATCCTTTCAGAATTTATTTCAAGCCACTTTTCTTAATACACATACGGATCATAAGAAAATTAATCGAGTACCCTGAAAAAATATAATTCTTGACCTTTCAATCTGTTTAAAATCATTTTCTCAATGCATTCATACCTAAAATAAGTCCTGAAGCTTTCCTGGCGACGAACACGCTCCCTTTCTTCTCGGGCAGCCAGACAGGTGAAGAGAGGATAAATAAACAAATACAAAACATCTTGGCAAAATGCAACAGTTACTGGGAGAGGAGAATTAATGAGACTTTGACGATTTCCTCTGAAAGGAGCACGCTTAAGGGTATGTATGACTGAAATTTCTTGAAAATCGTGAAAATAACGACTTTTTTATTTTAATTCTATAAAATAATTTAGACATTCCCGAATGTGAAAAATGCATAATTTGCCTCCGGACGCCATTTTAAATGCTTATTTAAATGTCGGTGGACTTTAAACTCTGTCAGAGTCACGCGCTCTTTTGCCAACGTCCACATTGTTTGTCTGTTTTCCGTTCTTAAATTTTCAATTCAAGAAAAGAAAAATTAGGCTTTCAGACAAAATAGTTCCTAAAATGTTGCCAATATATCAGAGGCTGGCTTCTACAACATTACTAGAGAGGTGCAAAACAGGAAAAACACAGAATGCCAATGAATCTTTGCATCATGTCATATGGAATAAGTGCCCAAAGGAAGTTTTCATATCAAAACAAAAATTGGATCTTGCTGTTATTAAAAGCATCAGTGAGTTTAACATGGGTAGTCTTAAGTCATTGGAGCTGCAGCAAAATATCGGAGGTGAAAGTGTAGTAGACTCAGCAAGGAAAACTTCAGTGCAGCGAGATCAGACTCGTATCCTGCAAAGCAAGAAGCGAAGTTGTGCAGAAGAAAAGCAACATCTAAAGAAGAAAAAGGTGGAAAAAGCTGCAACAGAGGAGAGGAAAAAGAAATGTGAGGGTCCAACCTATCAGCGTGGTAGAATTTAATGTGAGTTATGCAATCAAATCTTTAATCGCTGTTTTCTCAATGTTCATATTTTCAGCATTTTTCTTCCTGTAAAATGCTCCTTGAGATGCAGTTTTTGTACTACATTCATGAAATTTCCTACACAGGTTCAGAATATCATGAGGAATGGAAATTGCCCTAGGTTTTATTGTGAAATGTATATAAGCATATATTTTTAATTTTCAAACACAAAACTTACAGTTTTTTAGGCAAAAAAAGAATATTTGTAAATTAAAACATTTTTGTGACCTATACTGAAGGAGACACAGAAAAACCTAGAGCAATTTCAAAAAGTATGTGTATTATGAACATAGGGTTAAAATATTAGACCAAAATTCAAAATATTTTGTCGCAAGGGACTTTTTTAGTGACGTAACAAAAAACATACATTGTTTTCATAATTTCTAAACTACTGGAGAAAAATGGTTTAAATTTAAACTGTAACATGTTTACATTATAATACACCTATGGTGTAAATTTGAAAAAGCTAACATTATTAGTTCAGAATTTGAAAATTTCAGTCATACATACCCTTAATCGTGACGCTGGATTTCAGTTCAGCTCCTCTTGGAAACTGGCCTTAAAAATGGAAATCCATCGAATTAAGAAGCAAAGATCAATACAGGTTGATAATCAAGTTAAGTAGTTACGTTTCTTTGAAACAATTTTCTATACTCACGCCATCTCCAGACCTGACATTTAATTTACTGAAAACAGTCTTTTTGTTCAGTAATGCGAATTTTGATAGTGTTTTGTCTTTGTTTATGTGTTATATCCAGTATTTCATTTTGTGGTTATAACATTTTATAAATATCCTGATGATGGGAGAGATATACACTCCCGAAACATTGATATCTAATCATCTTTTCACCTGGCTGGCTACCCGAGGAGAAAGTGAGTACATTGATCAAATTTATGGCAGTTATATACAAAGTAACAGTAATGTTTTGGCCAACTTCAACGTTCCGTTATTTTTATTACTTAAATAGTAAAGCTACTAAAAATCTAACCTTTGCTTAACATGAATCCGATTATTGAATTTTAAAAATTGAAACACTACGATACAGTAGCAGGAGTTTAAGAGATGTATGTATGTATTTATTTATTCACTGCAATTGGGTACTACCCGGTGGCAGAGTTAAGAATACAGATCAAATTACAAATACTACATTTACAACAATAACACAATAAACAATACAAACATGATATTATTTTAACTTTAGTCACTTAAAACATATCTAATTACTTCTCTATTTACATATTATATACCATTATAATTTAAAAGTTAAACTATAAACCAAATTCATTCCATTCTTCAATGGTTCTATTAACAAAAGAAAATTTTCCTACGTCGGTTCTGTATCTTCTACCCTTAATTTTATACCTATGATCGTTTCGTCCATAATAATCCGGATTATCTAACCTTACACTAACGTCCACGCATGCCTTTACACCAGAATTAGCTTTGAATAATGCTACCAACCTATGTTTTTTACGCCTAATTCTTAATTCCTCCCATTTAGTCTCATCTCCTTTTATAGGCCCAAAATACTTGCCTCTTTTTATGAATTTTATTGCCCTCTTCTGTATTTTTTCTAATGGATCGATTTGGTTAGCTCTATACGGGTCCCAGCATGCTACTCCATATTCCATAACCGGCCGCACTAAGGCCTTGTAGGCAATTTCCCTGGACCTAGCGCTCCCCTTTTTCAATATTCTCATTACGAAGTGTAATGCCTTCCACGCATTCCTAGATGTGGAATTGACTTGTTCGTCCCATCCAGCATTGCTTGCCAGGTACACTCCCAAGTATTTGCAGCTGTCCACCTGTGGAATTTGCACCCCTCCCATGTGATAGTTAACAATAATTTTGCCCTTAGTTCTACTAAAAACAATGGACTTACTTTTCTTGGCATTAATTGACATTTTGTTAGCCGCAGCCCAATTACAGATTTCATTTAAATCATCCTGAAGAGCGGTTTCATGCACTGTATTCCGAATTTTATTATAAATGATACAATCGTCTGCAAACAACCTTATCTGGCAGTTAATATTAACAGCAATGTCATTAACAAAAACGAGAAACAGTAAAGGTCCTAGTACTGAGCCTTGCGGCACACCCGAACTTACGGTTCCACTAGCGGGCAGCTCTTTATCTACTTTAACTTTTTGCGTTCTCCCTTTCAAAATATGTTTAACCCATAATACTACGCGTTTGTCAATTCCTGTATTAGCTAGCTTACAAATAAGTAATCTATGTGGCACTACATCAAAAGCTTTAGAAAAGTCAATTTCCACTGCATCAGTTCTTCCCGCTGCATCTACCTCATCTGACAAATCTTGAAATAATGAAGTAATTTGACTTTCGCACAAATACCCAGGTCTAAATCCATGTTGCGCTTCATTAAATCACTTGTTATTTTCTAACTCCTCTCGTATATATTCTGCAATTAAATGCAGAAGTTTGTTTGAGTTTCTGAATTAGCAATATTAGCGATCAACATACTAGAATCAAAAAACCTAATCAAACATTTATTCCATCAAATATTGTGTATCAAGTAGGTTATATTTTAAATATTCCGTACTTTCAAAACGTGTATTAATATTCTTTTTCGTAAAAATTTTAAGCCAGTATACTTTCAGGCGAGGTTCTTTTGTTTCTACTGTGCTAATGCAAAGAGTATATAACAATAAATCACGCATGCGACGTTATCATTCTCCTGTATCCTTACGGAATTTATTTTCTGCCACTTTTGCTAATACACATAAGGATCTAGAAAAAATTAATCGGGTAGCTTGAAAATATCTTCATCTGCTACATCACAGATTCTTGTTCTCAAATATGATGATTCCAGTGCAGTATTGCCCTCATTGATCTTTCACTCTGTTTAAAATCATTTTCTCAATGCGTTCATACCTTCTTAAGGTATTATTTAAACTAGCGTACAAAAGTTAAGTATACCTAATTCAGAAAACGTCCGCACAGAGCCCAACAGCGTGTCCGTTTTATATAACTTGTTTAATGTCGTAGAAGGGTACGTTTGACATGGTTTTCTTCCATGCACGTTGAGTTATAGTGGCCCAGCTGATAAGGACGAACTACAGCACCCCAGTTCCGGAAGTTCACCTGACGTGCAGAGCCCACCCACTGTATGCTGCACACATCGACGAGTTTCTTGCGTGTGTCGCATGCAGACATAAACTCACTGCACGAAGCCAATGAACCGGCCGACCATCTGCAGTGCATTATCTCGACCGTTCACCACAATATCGCTTCCAGGCGCTGCAATATTAAGTGTAGTAACACTTGTACTTAAGAAAATGGGCTCTTAAGAGGTGCAAGCCCGCCTATGTACTGTTTTTGGTGGCATGTCTGCCTCACGTACAAGAGGTCCCGAGTTCCAAACTCGGTCAGGGTGTGATATCTGCATTAGCTCTATTTCCGGGGTTTTCCTTATCCTGAAAGATGAATGTCCGGTAACCCTAAGCTCTATGTACCCTGTACTCATTTGTCCATGATTTCATTCATCGTCCGATATGACTTAAGGTTGCAGGTTTTCCCTTATACTTAAAGATGAATGTCTGGTAATTCCAAGGTCTATGTAACCTGTACTCATTTCAACATAATTTCATTAATCGTCTGATATGACTTATCGTTGGAGGTTTTCTCTTATCCTGAAAGATGAATGTCTGGTAACTCTAAGCTCTATGTACCCTGTACTCATTTGTACATCATTTCATTCATCGTCCGATATGAGTTAACGTTGGAGGTTTTCTCTTACCCTGAAAGATGAATGTCTGGTAAATCTAAGCTCTATGTACCCTGTACTCATTTGAACATCATTTCATTCATCGTCCGATATGACTTAACGTTGGAGGTTTTCTCTTATCCTGAAAGATGCATGTCTGGTAACTCTAAGCTCTATCTACCCTATACTCATTTGAACATCATTTCATTCATCGTCCGATATGAGTTAACGTTGGAGGTTTTCTCTTACCCTGAAAGATGAATGTCTGGTAACTCTAAGCTCTATGTACCCTGTACTCATTTGAACATCATTTCATTCATCGTCCGATATGACTTAACGTTGGAGGTTTTCTCTTATCCTGAAAGATGACAGTCTGGTAACTCTAAGCTCTATGTACCCTGTACTCATTTGAACATCATTTCATTCATCCTCCGATATGACTTAACGTTGGAGGTTTTCTCTTATCCTGAAAGATGAATGTCTGGTAACTCTAAGCTCTATGTACCCTGTACTCATTTGAACATCATTTTATTCATCGTCCGATATGAGTTAACGTTGGAGGTTTTCTCTTACCCTGAAAGATGCATGTCTGGTAACTCTTAGCTCTATCTACCCTATACTCATTTGAACATCATTTCATTCATCGTCCGATATGACTTAACGTTGGAGGTTTTCTCTTATCCTGAAAGATGACAGTCTGGTAACTCTAAGCTCTATGTACTCTGTACTCATTTGAACATCATTTCATTCATCCTCCGATATGACTTAACGTTGGAGGTTTTCTCTTATCCTGAAAGATGAATGTCTGGTAACTCTAAGCTCTATGTACCCTGTACTCATTTGAACATCATTTTATTCATCGTCCGATATGAGTTAACGTTGGAGGTTTTCTCTTACCCTGAAAGATGCATGTCTGGTAACTCTTAGCTCTATCTACCCTATACTCATTTGAACATCATTTCATTCATCGTCCGATATGACTTAACGTTGGAGGTTTTCTCTTACCCTGAAAGATGAATGCCTGATAACTCTACGCTCTATGTACCCTGTACTCATTTGAACATCATTTTATTCATCGTCCGATATGACTTAACTTTGGAGGTTTTCTCTTATCCTGAAAGATGAATGTCTGGTAACTCTAAACTCTATGTACCCTGTACTCATTTGAACATCATTTCAGACATCGTCTGATATGACTTAACGTTGGAGGTTTTCTCTTATCCTGAAAGATGAATGTCTGGTAACTCTAAGCTCTATGTACCCTGTACTCATTTGAACATCATCTCAGTCATTGTCCGATATGACTTAACTTTGGAGGTTTTCTCTTATCCTGAAAGATGAATGTCAGGTAACTCTAAACTCTATGTACCCTGTACTCATTTGAACATCATTTCAGACATACTCCGATATTACTTAACGTTGGAGGTTTTCTCTTATCCTGAAAGATGAATGTCTGGTAACTCTAAGCTCTTTGTGCCCTGTAGTCATTTGAACATCATTTCAGACATCGTCTGATATGACTTAACGTTGGAGGTTTTCTCTTATCCTCAAAGATGAATGTCTGGTAACTCTAAGCTCTATGTAGCCTGTACTCATTTGAACATCATTTCATTCATCGTCCAATATGACTTAACGTTGGAGGTTTTCTCTTATCCTGAAAGATGAATGTCTGGTAACTCTAAACTCTATGTACCCTGTACTCATTTGAACATCATTTCATTCATCGTCCGATATGACTTAACGTTGGAGGTTTTCCCTTACCCTGAAAGATGAATGTCTGGTAACTCTAAGCTCTATGTACCCTGTACTCATTTGAACATCATTTCATTCATCGTCCGATATGACTTAATTGGAGGTTTTCCCTTATCCTGAAAGATGAATGTCTGGTAACCCTAAGCTCTATGTACCCTGTACTCATTTGAACATCATTTCATTCATCGTCCGATATGACTTAACGTTGGAGGTTTTCTCTTATCCTGAAAGATGAATGTCTGATAACTCTACGCTCTATGTACCCTGTACTCATTTGAACATCATTTCATTCATCGTCTGATATGACTTAACGTTGGAGGTTTTCTCTTATCCTGAAAGATGAATGTCTGGTAACTCTAAGCTCTATGTACCCTGTACTCATTTGAACATCATTTCATTCATCGTCTGATATGACTTAACGTTGGAGGTTTTCTCTTATCCTGAAAGATGAATGTCTGGTAACTCTAAGCTCTATGTACCCTGTACTCATTTGAACATCATTTCAGTCATTGTCCGATATGACTTAACTTTGGAGGTTTTCTCTTATCCTGAAAGATGAATGTCAGGTAACTCTAAACTCTATGTACCCTGTACTCATTTGAACAACATTTCAGACATCGTCCGATATTACTTAAAGTTGGAGGTTTTCTCTTATACTGAAAGATGAATGTCTGATAACTCTAAGCTCTTTGTGCCCTGTAGTCATTTGAACATCATTTCAGACATCGTCTGATATGACTTAACGTTGGAGGTTTTCTCTTATCCTGAAAGATGAATGTCTGGTAATCCTGAGCTCTATGTACCCTGTACTCATTTGAACATCATTTCATTCATCGTCCGATATGACTTAACGTTGGAGGTTTTCTCTTACCCTGAAAGATGAATGTCTGATAACTCTACGCTCTATGTACCCTGTACTCATTTGAACATCATTTTATTCATCGTCCGATATGACTTAACTTTGGAGGTATTCTCTTATCCTGAAAGATGAATGTCTGGTAACTCTAAGCTCTATGTACCCTGTACTCATTTGAACATCATTTCAGACATCGTCTGATATGACTTAACGATGGAGGTTTTCTCTTAACCTGAAAGATGAATGTCTGGTAACTCTAAGCTCTATGTACCCTGTACTCATTTGAACATCATTTCAGTCATTGTCCGATATGACTTAACTTCGGAGGTTTTCTCTTATCCTGAAAGATGAATGTCAGGTAACTCTAAACTCTATGTACCCTGTACTAATTTGAACATCATTTCAGACATCGTCCGATATTACTTAACTTTGGAGGTTTTCTCTTATCCTGAAAGATGAATGTCAGGTAACTCTAAGCTCTATGTACCCTGTACTCATTTGAACATCATTTCAGACATCGTCTGTTATGACTTAACGTTGGAGGTTTTCTCTTATCCTGAAAGATGAATGTCTGGTAACTCTAAGTTCTATGTACCCTGTACTCATTTGAACATCATTTCATTCATCGTCCGATATGACTTAACGTTGGAGGTTTTCTCTTATCCTGAAAGATGAATGTCTGCTAACTCTAAGCTCTATGTACCCTGTACTCATTTAAACATCATTTCATTCATCGTCCGATATGACATAACGTTGTAGGTTTCCTCTTATCCTGAAAGATGAATGTCTGGTAACTCTAAGCTCTATGTACCCTGTACTCATTTGAACATTATTTCATTCATCGTCCGGTATGACTTAACGTTGGAGGTTTTCTCTTATCCTGAAAGATGAATGTCTGGTAACTCTAAGCTCTATGTATCCTGTACTCATTTGAACATTATTTCATTCATCGTCCGATATGACTTAACGTTGGAGGTTTTCTCTTATCCTGAAAGATGAATGTCTGGTAACTCTAAGCTCTATGTATCCTGTACTCATTTGAACATCATTTCATTCATCGTCCGATATGACTTAACGTTGGAGGTTTTCTCTTATCCTGAAAGATGAATGTCTGGTAACTCTAAGCTCTATGTATCCTGTACTAATTTGAACATCATTTCAGACATCGTCCGATATTACTTAACTTTGGAGGTTTTCTCTTATCCTGAAAGATGAATGTCAGGTAACTCTAAGCTCTATGTACCCTGTACTCATTTGAACATCATTTCAGACATCGTCTGATATGACTTAACGTTGGAGGTTTTCTCTTATCCTGAAAGATGAATGTCTGGTAACTCTAAGTTCTATGTACCCTGTACTCATTTGAACATCATTTCATTCATCGTCCGATATGACTTAACGTTGCAGGTTTTCTCTTATCCTGAAAGATGAATGTCTGCTAACTCTAAGCTCTATGTACCCTGTACTCATTTAAACATCATTTCATTCATCGTCCGATATGACATAACGTTGTAGGTTTCCTCTTATCCTGAAAGATGAATGTCTGGTAACTCTAAGCTCTATGTACCCTGTACTCATTTGAACATCATTTCAGACATCGTCTGATATGACTTAACGATGGAGGTTTTCTCTTAACCTGAAAGATGAATGTCTGGTAACTCTAAGCTCTATGTACCCTGTACTCATTTGAACATCATTTCAGTCATTGTCCGATATGACTTAACTTCGGAGGTTTTCTCTTATCCTGAAAGATGAATGTCAGGTAACTCTAAACTCTATGTACCCTGTACTAATTTGAACATCATTTCAGACATCGTCCGATATTACTTAACTTTGGAGGTTTTCTCTTATCCTGAAAGATGAATGTCAGGTAACTCTAAGCTCTATGTACCCTGTACTCATTTGAACATCATTTCAGACATCGTCTGATATGACTTAATGTTGGAGGTTTTCTCTTATCCTGAAAGATGAATGTCTGGTAACTCTAAGTTCTATGTACCCTGTACTCATTTGAACATCATTTCATTCATCGTCCGATATGACTTAACGTTGGAGGTTTTCTCTTATCCTGAAAGATGAATGTCTTCTAACTCTAAGCTCTATGTACCCTGTACTCATTTAAACATCATTTCATTCATCGTCCGATATGACATAACGTTGTAGGTTTCCTCTTATCCTGAAAGATGAATGTCTGGTAACTCTAAGCTCTATGTACCCTGTACTCATTTGAACATTATTTCATTCATCGTCCGGTATGACTTAACGTTGGAGGTTTTCTCTTATCCTGAAAGATGAATGTCTGGTAACTCTAAGCTCTATGTATCCTGTACTCATTTGAACATTATTTCATTCATCGTCCGATATGACTTAACGTTGGAGGTTTTCTCTTATCCTGAAAGATGAATGTCTGGTAACTCTAAGCTCTTTGTGCCCTGTAGTCATTTGAACATCATTTCAGACATCGTCTGATATGACTTAACGTTGGAGGTTTTCTCTTATCCTCAAAGATGAATGTCTGGTAACTCTAAGCTCTATGTAGCCTGTACTCATTTGAACATCATTTCATTCATCGTCCAATATGACTTAACGTTGGAGGTTTTCTCTTATCCTGAAAGATGAATGTCTGGTAACTCTAAACTCTATGTACCCTGTACTCATTTGAACATCATTTCATTCATCGTCCGATATGACTTAACGTTGGAGGTTTTCCCTTACCCTGAAAGATGAATGTCTGGTAACTCTAAGCTCTATGTACCCTGTACTCATTTGAACATCATTTCATTCATCGTCCGATATGACTTAATTGGAGGTTTTCCCTTATCCTGAAAGATGAATGTCTGGTAACCCTAAGCTCTATGTACCCTGTACTCATTTGAACATCATTTCATTCATCGTCCGATATGACTTAACGTTGGAGGTTTTCTCTTATCCTGAAAGATGAATGTCTGATAACTCTACGCTCTATGTACCCTGTACTCATTTGAACATCATTTCATTCATCGTCTGATATGACTTAACGTTGGAGGTTTTCTCTTATCCTGAAAGATGAATGTCTGGTAACTCTAAGCTCTATGTACCCTGTACTCATTTGAACATCATTTCATTCATCGTCTGATATGACTTAACGTTGGAGGTTTTCTCTTATCCTGAAAGATGAATGTCTGGTAACTCTAAGCTCTATGTACCCTGTACTCATTTGAACATCATTTCAGTCATTGTCCGATATGACTTAACTTTGGAGGTTTTCTCTTATCCTGAAAGATGAATGTCAGGTAACTCTAAACTCTATGTACCCTGTACTCATTTGAACAACATTTCAGACATCGTCCGATATTACTTAAAGTTGGAGGTTTTCTCTTATACTGAAAGATGAATGTCTGATAACTCTAAGCTCTTTGTGCCCTGTAGTCATTTGAACATCATTTCAGACATCGTCTGATATGACTTAACGTTGGAGGTTTTCTCTTATCCTGAAAGATGAATGTCTGGTAATCCTGAGCTCTATGTACCCTGTACTCATTTGAACATCATTTCATTCATCGTCCGATATGACTTAACGTTGGAGGTTTTCTCTTACCCTGAAAGATGAATGTCTGATAACTCTACGCTCTATGTACCCTGTACTCATTTGAACATCATTTTATTCATCGTCCGATATGACTTAACTTTGGAGGTATTCTCTTATCCTGAAAGATGAATGTCTGGTAACTCTAAGCTCTATGTACCCTGTACTCATTTGAACATCATTTCAGACATCGTCTGATATGACTTAACGATGGAGGTTTTCTCTTAACCTGAAAGATGAATGTCTGGTAACTCTAAGCTCTATGTACCCTGTACTCATTTGAACATCATTTCAGTCATTGTCCGATATGACTTAACTTCGGAAGTTTTCTCTTATCCTGAAAGATGAATGTCAGGTAACTCTAAACTCTATGTACCCTGTACTCATTTGAACATCATTTCAGACATCGTCCGATATTACTTAACTTTGGAGGTTTTCTCTTATCCTGAAAGATGAATGTCAGGTAACTCTAAGCTCTATGTACCCTGTACTAATTTGAACATCATTTCAGACATCGTCCGATATTACTTAACTTTGGAGGTTTTCTCTTATCCTGAAAGATGAATGTCAGGTAACTCTAAGCTCTATGTACCCTGTACTCATTTGAACATCATTTCAGACATCGTCTGATGTGACTTAACGTTGGAGGTTTTCTCTTATCCTGAAAGATGAATGTCTGGTAACTCTAAGTTCTATGTACCCTGTACTCATTTGAACATCATTTCATTCATCGTCCGATATGACTTAACGTTGGAGGTTTTCTCTTATCCTGAAAGATGAATGTCTGCTAACTCTAAGCTCTATGTACCCTGTACTCATTTAAACATCATTTCATTCATCGTCCGATATGACATAACGTTGTAGGTTTCCTCTTATCCTGAAAGATGAATGTCTGGTAACTCTAAGCTCTATGTACCCTGTACTCATTTGAACATTATTTCATTCATCGTCCGGTATGACTTAACGTTGGAGGTTTTCTCTTATCCTGAAAGATGAATGTCTGGTAACTCTAAGCTCTATGTATCCTGTACTCATTTGAACATTATTTCATTCATCGTCCGATATGACTTAACGTTGGAGGTTTTCTCTTATCCTGAAAGATGAATGTCTGGTAACTCTAAGCTCTATGTATCCTGTACTCATTTGAACATCATTTCATTCATCGTCCGATATGACTTAACGTTGGAGGTTTTCTCTTATCCTGAAAGATGAATGTCTGGTAACTCTAAGCTCTATGTATCCTGTACTAATTTGAACATCATTTCAGACATCGTCCGATATTACTTAACTTTGGAGGTTTTCTCTTATCCTGAAAGATGAATGTCAGGTAACTCTAAGCTCTATGTACCCTGTACTCATTTGAACATCATTTCAGACATCGTCTGATATGACTTAACGTTGGAGGTTTTCTCTTATCCTGAAAGATGAATGTCTGGTAACTCTAAGTTCTATGTACCCTGTACTCATTTGAACATCATTTCATTCATCGTCCGATATGACTTAACGTTGCAGGTTTTCTCTTATCCTGAAAGATGAATGTCTGCTAACTCTAAGCTCTATGTACCCTGTACTCATTTAAACATCATTTCATTCATCGTCCGATATGACATAACGTTGTAGGTTTCCTCTTATCCTGAAAGATGAATGTCTGGTAACTCTAAGCTCTATGTACCCTGTACTCATTTGAACATCATTTCAGACATCGTCTGATATGACTTAACGATGGAGGTTTTCTCTTAACCTGAAAGATGAATGTCTGGTAACTCTAAGCTCTATGTACCCTGTACTCATTTGAACATCATTTCAGTCATTGTCCGATATGACTTAACTTCGGAGGTTTTCTCTTATCCTGAAAGATGAATGTCAGGTAACTCTAAACTCTATGTACCCTGTACTAATTTGAACATCATTTCAGACATCGTCCGATATTACTTAACTTTGGAGGTTTTCTCTTATCCTGAAAGATGAATGTCAGGTAACTCTAAGCTCTATGTACCCTGTACTCATTTGAACATCATTTCAGACATCGTCTGATATGACTTAATGTTGGAGGTTTTCTCTTATCCTGAAAGATGAATGTCTGGTAACTCTAAGTTCTATGTACCCTGTACTCATTTGAACATCATTTCATTCATCGTCCGATATGACTTAACGTTGGAGGTTTTCTCTTATCCTGAAAGATGAATGTCTTCTAACTCTAAGCTCTATGTACCCTGTACTCATTTAAACATCATTTCATTCATCGTCCGATTAGACATAACGTTGTAGGTTTCCTCTTATCCTGAAAGATGAATGTCTGGTAACTCTAAGCTCTATGTACCCTGTACTCATTTGAACATTATTTCATTCATCGTCCGGTATGACTTAACGTTGGAGGTTTTCTCTTATCCTGAAAGATGAATGTCTGGTAACTCTAAGCTCTATGTATCCTGTACTCATTTGAACATTATTTCATTCATCGTCCGATATGACTTAACGTTGGAGGTTTTCTCTTATCCTGAAAGATGAATGTCTGGTAACTCTAAGCTCTATGTATCCTGTACTCATTTGAACATCATTTCATTCATCGTCCGATATGACTTAACGTTGGAGGTTTTCTCTTATCCTGAAAGATGAATGTCTGGTAACTCTAAGCTCTATGTATCCTGTACTAATTTGAACATCATTTCAGACATCGTCCGATATTACTTAACTTTGGAGGTTTTCTCTTATCCTGAAAGATGAATGTCAGGTAACTCTAAGCTCTATGTACCCTGTACTCATTTGAACATCATTTCAGACATCGTCTGATATGACTTAACGTTGGAGGTTTTCTCTTATCCTGAAAGATGAATGTCTGGTAACTCTAAGTTCTATGTACCCTGTACTCATTTGAACATCATTTCATTCATCGTCCGATATGACTTAACGTTGGAGGTTTTCTCTTATCCTGAAAGATGAATGTCTGCTAACTCTAAGCTCTATGTACCCTGTACTCATTTAAACATCATTTCATTCATCGTCCGATATGACATAACGTTGTAGGTTTCCTCTTATCCTGAAAGATGAATGTCTGGTAACTCTAAGCTCTATGTACCCTGTACTCATTTGAACATTATTTCATTCATCGTCCGGTATGACTTAACGTTGGAGGTTTTCTCTTATCCTGAAAGATGAATGTCTGGTAACTCTAAGCTCTATGTATCCTGTACTCATTTGAACATTATTTCATTCATCGTCCGATATGACTTAACGTTGGAGGTTTTCTCTTATCCTGAAAGATGAATGTCTGGTAACTCTAAGCTCTATGTATCCTGTACTCATTTGAACATCATTTCATTCATCGTCCGATATGACTTAACGTTGGAGGTTTTCTCTTATCCTGAAAGATGAATGTCTGGTAACTCTAAGCTCTATGTATCCTGTACTCATTTGAACATAAATTCATTCATCGTCCGATATGACTTAACGTTGGAGGTTTTCTCTTATCCTGAAAGATGAATGTCTGATAACTCTAAGCTCTATGTACCCTGTACTCATTTCAACATCATTTCATTCATCGTCCGATATGACTTAACGTTGGAGGTTTTCTCTTATCCTGAAAGATGAATGTCTGGTAACTCTATGCTATATGTACCATTTACTCATTTGAACAGCATTTCATTCATCTTCTGAATGCGAGAATGTTATTTAAATTGTTTCCAATTAGGTCATATAATTGAAAATGTTGCCTTTTAATTGACCGAGAGTCTTTTGAAAAGCTTTTCTGTTTACGTATTGCTTTTTAAGCGCAAGCAGCAACGCTTCTTTTACCATTTTCTTGTTAATAGGAACACTGTACTGAACATAATGCAATATTGCTACATTTTGAACAGGTAGAGATGTATTTATCAATAAAAGGATAGATTCTCTTCAATTTGCAGCACTAGTGCGAGAACTGCATCTAAGTGATGATATATCTAACCTGGGTATTTTCCGCTTAATCTAAGATATTGTGATATAGAAATATTCAAAAGCCTCCAAACAACAGATGTGCCTGAATCTGTCTCCCTTCTTAACCTTAGGTCTTCACCGATATGATATAATTAGAACAGTACTTGGGAGGCTTCTGTAAGTCAATATTTGGTTTCATGTATTTGTTACAGGAGATTTTAAAATATATAAAACATTGTAAGAACTAAATGTTTTCAAGATTTTTTGCTGCATATTCGTCACAAAGGATATTAAATGCAAATTGTGCACTGAAACGAGATTTATGTCTTATTACAGCCAGATTATGGATATAAATTTACGATTTGCTATTATATAAACATAATTCAGAATAAAATAAGCTTTAAGTCTACTTTCAGTAAACTCCAGTTATAATTTATCTGTCATTCAATTGTTTGTTAGATGACTCTGAGAAAGTAAATGTCGAGAAATGATCCGTGTAACGAATACACCATCGCCTCTGTAGCGTAGATGTCTATCTCACGTCCAAAAGGCCTTGAATTCCAATTTCCGTCAGGTCATTCGCAAAACTGCACTCTATTACAATGATCTGCAAGTTTTAATTCGTGCATGAGTGACAATGTGTACAAACCGAGTTCTTGTTTTACTGCTTTGCATGCAGAACCAAAAGAAACATCACATTGTTGGGCAACTTGACTTATTGATTTCTATGACCTTTTAGGCATTATATCCGATAGATTTCACAGTTTCTCTTCTTATAGTACACGGGACTGTCAATCCTAGCAGCATCGTGCACAGAATTTGTCTCTTGAATTTATTAATTGCATAGGTGGTCAGAAAAGTTTCCGACCTAATAAAGGTACAATAGATTATTTCAGATATATTTTTAAACTTAGTCTCCTTATAACTTTACATACTTCTCCCAGTGATGTTCTCATCTCACTAACCCGTCCAAATAGTACTCGACGCTTTTTCAACATAGTCTCCTTGTAACTCTACACACTTCTCTCAGCGATGCTCCCATCTCTGTAACCCGTCCAAATAGTACTCGGCGTTTTTCAACAGTCTCCTTTTAACTCTACACACTTCTCCCAGCGATGTTCCCATATCTGTAACCCGTCCAAATAGTACTCGGCGTTTTTCAATATAGTCTCCTTATAACTCTACACACTTCTCCCAGCGACGCTCCCATCTCTGTAACCTGTCCAAGTAGTACTCGGCGTTTTTAAACATAGTCTCCTTGTAACTCTACACACTTCTCCCGGCGATGTTCTCATCTCTGTAAACCGTCCAAATAGTACTCGGCGTTTCTCAACATAGTCTCCTTGTAACTCTACACACTTCTCCCAGCGATGCTCCCATCTCTGCAACCCGTCCAAATAGTACTCGGCCTTTTTCTGTGCAAAATAATTGTTCACGAATGTAATTGCCTCTACATTTGACGAAAATCTCTGTCCTCCGAGCGCAATTTTTAGATGAGGGAAAAACAAGAAGTCGCTTGTTTCCCCCTTTGTAGTGCACTGTTTGGACTGTAATTTTTTTCGGGCGTATAATGGTGTACCCAAGTTTCATCTGCAATCGAAGCTAACCAATCGGGGCTTAAACTTGGAGTTATTGCACCTAAACTGCGTCAACAAAACGTTGGAAATGTTCATTCGAACACTTTTTGGTCTAACGTGAGCAAACGCGGCACCCAACGCGCGGTCAGCTTTCTCATGTCTAAATTTTGATTTAATATGTGACACACACGTTCTTTTGACATGTTCATAGCCTCTGCTATCTCTCTCACTTTAATTTGGCGGTCATCTAGCACTATTTGGTGCATATGGTGATGTTTTCCTGGGTATCGTCTCCCAAGCTCTTACAGCTACGTTTTAATTCAGCTGCCCAAAATTTCACTGTGGTAAATGATGGTACAGAGTGCCCATACACAGAATATAAATCATCTTTGTTTTGCGTAGGCACATTGCCTTTCAAAAACAAATATTTAATGACAGCTCGATACTCGATTTTGTCCATTTTCATAAAAACACTCACATCAACTCACTCAAGTGACTGTTACATAACAACTGAGCGTCCAAAATGACTGAAACTTTGGTGAGTAACTGTCAACAGATGAACAACTAAATTCACTAGCATTTATTCACGAGTACTGCCTCTTCATGTTAAGGTTGGAAACTTTACAGATCTCTCTTGTAAATCACGCACAGTATCCCGGTGCGGTCGTTTTGAATTAAGAACCTTTGCAACGAAACGTCAGACGCGACTATCTGCGAAGTATTTTTCCAGTAATTTAGAACTCTTAACATGTAATTACCTGTTAAAAAATCAAATGCACTTTCATTGTTGTTAGCATGTATGTAATTAAAATGTATCCTTTTCTCTCAATCCGTTAATATGTAATACTTCCACCTTGTGTATATCATAGAAACTAGAGCTAATAAAAATTTTTCACTGTCATATTTTTTTTTTTCAACCCAAAATTAGTAGGAATTGCCTCGTGATGTGCTCGAAACATTCAAACA
>CM060955.1:167093329-167141056 GCA_030765055.1 Mantis religiosa | reverse complement strand
AAGAAGAAGAAGAAGAAGAAGAAGAAGAAGAAGAAGAAGAAGAAGAAGAAGAAGAAGAAGAAGAAGAAGAAGAAGAAGAAGAAGAAGAAGAAGAAGAAGAAGAAGAAGAAGAAGAAGAAGAAGAAGAGAAGAAGAAGAAGAAGAAGAAGAAGAAGAAGAAGAAGAAGAAGAAGAAGAAGAAGAAGAAGAAGAAGAAGAAGAAGAAGAAGAAGAAGAAGAAGAAGAAGAAGAAGAAGAAGAAGAAGAAGAAGAAGAAGAAGAAGAAGAAGAAGAAGAAGAAGAAGGTAAAGTCTCGATGTATAATATTTGGATGCAGTACCACATAGACTTGTGCTAGATAAAATAGAAAGGCACAAAGTTACAGTGTAAGAAGTCCCTCAGAAGAGCTTGCCGAGGGTCACTAGACTAGTCCTCTCCTCTAATTTGCCTAATTGCTTCTTATGACATCGCCTCATGTCTGAAGTATACGACGTAACGTGATAGCACGTTACCACAAGGATATTACAAAACGCCTTTACCTCAGTAACAAAGGACGACCTTGTCTAAAAGGCAGTTCTAATGGCTTTTATCTGCCCTTCCTCCAAACGTGAGCATAGCCATTCGAAAGGGGTGGGTACAGTTACATCAGAGAAGTTGAGAGATGAACTTTACACTCATATGGCTTTCTTACTCACTCTCTCTTATAAATTTTTTCTTACTAAAGCTTATTTTGTTAATAGAGGACGCCAATGCATCCTTTATTTTAACTTACTCTATTTGTTTTTTTTTTTGTTTTTTTAAGAGAGAGAGAGAGGGAGGAGGGGAGGGTCAAAGAGAAGGAGGAAGGGAGGGGACCGATTTATACCTTGATTTTATTTTATTGTACCTCACTGTCTTACATGGAGGGGGAATGATGTCGGAAATTGATATTATATTGCCTATATCTGTTATACTTGCAGTATCCACGTTTGAAGGGTGCTATTTTCTTAAGCTGGATCATTGTCCATCTCTCTTCGCGTAAAAATCGTCTGAGACGTGATATCGAACAATCACTCAGCGTGTCCAGTGTGTTTATCCAGGTGAATGTACCCATTATCAGCCAGAGCAGTGCACGTTGTAATGAAGGGTTCACCTTAGGAAGATTCAAATGTAATATATCTTCATGTGAAGCATCCCATCCGGCAGGTATCCAACTATTACATTTGTCTAGCACCCAGTTCCATATACCAGCTTTTCCGGAACATACCATTACTCGATGCGGAAGTGAATCTGCTTCCGAGCAAATAGGGCATCTCGGGCAGTTAGCCATTCTGTGGCGGTACAGTTTGTCTGCCGTTGGAAGCCTTTCATTGACAATTTCGTACGTCACCGCTAACCATGTGGTATTCAGTTGCTGAAAGCCAAAACATTTCCATATGCGCTGCCAGGGCAGCTGCGGATATTTCATCTGTACCTCTTTTTTTAACATTTCTTAAACATCCTTCGTGAGGGAAGTAAAGCCGGTGGTTGCCTTTTTAGATTAACGGTACGTAAAAGAAACTTAAGCTTCTGATTACCGGCCTTGCCTCCCGTCCAAGTGTAATCATGCTAATGATGTAAGGGTAGAGCCAGACTGAAAAATTCAATGCCATAGCCGGGATTTGAACCACGCATCTTCTGTAGCCATTGAGCTACTATGGCCAACGTGCCTACATGACATTAAATTCTCCAACTGACTCGTATATTTCTCCTTGTTTCACGTAAGCTTGCCCCGTGTCTCTTAACGGTCACGTGACCTAACCACCTCTCATTGGCTGCTATTGTAGTATAGACTGTTGTGCGGGAAAAATAGTTCGTTATTTAACATGGTGATATATCTTTATATGTTGGAAGAGAATTTTCAAATTTATAGTTTTGTAACTGTTTGAATTAAATATATTACGCAACAGAATTGGTTTATCTGACATGCATTTTAATTCTTAAACGAAGTAAAGAAGAGGTTCCTTTGCTCTCAAGCACATGGCACGATAGCACGTGGTTTAGCGGTAATGATGACATATTTGTTTATATGACTTTTATCACCGACCTTCTTTTGAACTGGATTAGTCATATATCGCCATTCGAAGGTGTGTTGTTCCGAGTGCAAGAGCTAAATTATTTTATTGATCGTTTATTGCACGTGTACTTATTATATGTATAATGGCAGAGTGTACTGGCAGTTTTCCGCTGAAGTATCGCAAGGAAAAACCTTTACAAATTGGCGAAATAAGAATTGTGTTGCATGTCTTTAATGCAGTCACAAAGAAGAATCCATCTTTGTCAGTGAGACAAGTGGAACAGCTGTGCTCTGAACTTACAGGTGTGTTAGATGTGTAGGAACATCGCGACATGAAATTGAGACAACAGGAAAACTTAACACTCCAGGGGCGATATTGCTGTGTGGCGAAGACGTTATTTAAGGACAATCAGACTGTACCGGGAAAAAAGTCGCAAAATATACTACCTCGACGAGACTTGGGTGAATGAAAGACACATAAGTATGGCGTGACACGACTTTTAAGACTGAAAGATAAGCAATTTTGCAAGTATGTCTGCTGGTTTTAAAAAATCCCAGTAGAAAAGGCCGAAGGCCTTTCATTATAGACTTTTTTCTACTTCATTGCTCATTCATTCAGTTTCAAACTTCTCAGTTTCATTATAAACTTGTATTTTTGCATGCTTTGATATCCGTATTTGTATGATTTGTATATATCTTTCCGGTAATTATTATGACGTTTACTGCAGGTTATAAATGTGACGCGATGGCACCGCCTATGGGCTATGGCGCAAAAGCATTAGCCATTTAGGATGAGGGGGAAGGTAGTAGAACGCGGAGTGATTCAAGGTTATGTGAAAAAGAGATTAGGAGTTCTCATAAACACATGAGACAACTACCTTAATGACGACTTACTAAGCTGTAAGTACTTTAAGGCCCGGGCTTTATAGTTCTGACCACTATTGGGTATAATTAATGGAAATTATTTGTTCTTTCACACTAGTCGTGTGTAGGACGCACTATGAAAGGGCAGAGCCAGACTGAAAAATTCAATGCCATAGTCGGGATTTGAACCACGGACCTTCTGGTCTCCGTCCAGTAGCTCTAACCACTGAGCTACTATAGCCAACGTGCCAACATGATATTAAATTCTCCAACTGACTCGTGTTTTTCCCGGTAAACCACTAGGAGTTCTCATAAACACATGAGATAACTACCTTAATGACGACTTAAGTAGTTGATTTGTGGGGATTTAAAAACACCTACGTTAGCTGTTTTTGAAACCCCCTTGTTAAAACTCGACGCGAAATCCGCCTGTCCAAATATCGAAGAGGTTGTGTGTTGGTTGTGTTAGAATCCCCATGTTAAAATATCGAAGGGTTGGTTGTGTAGTAACACGTGTGTCACGTGTTAATGAAATCCGAGCCTTGAAAGTCGAGTAGAAATGTGTGTTTAAAAAAATATATATATATATTGATGTGCTGGCGTTCGTGTGCCACCCCCTCCCCCTCCAGGAGCTTGACGACGACGACGACAACAACGACGCATCTCTCCCAAGCCTGCAAGGGCAATCGTGTCATTTTGTTGTATGTATGTGAAATGTAATTAACTGATGAATGTAATTACTGAAAAAAAATGTGAATGGATTTCAGTATTCACACACACACACACACACACACACACACACGCGCGCGCGCGCGCGCGCGCAAGGGCAATCGTGTCATTTTGTTGTATGTATGTGAAATGTAATTAACTGATGAATGTAATTACTGAAAAAAATGTGAATGGATTTCAGTATTCACACACACACACACACACACACACACACACACACACACACACACACACACACACACACACACACACGCACACACGCACACACCGCTCCGTCCCCCCGGCACTCCTGCAATAGGGGTGATGCATGTTATTTATATGTGAATGCTGTAAGACTGAATTGTCAATCGCCTTCACCTTTGTCGACATTTGCAAAAAGGAACGCGTCGAGTGTAGTTATTTAAGTCAGTAAGTATTGATTTTATTATCGGGAGCCGTAGGAATCAAACACTCTATGGATCCTCCCCTCCTACACGACGCAATAAGGAATGCAAACCGATTCCGTGAGCAGATGAATCCGTAGCAGTGCACCAATGTACTGCAGGGAGGGTGCGCGATCGATCACTTCCATCTGTCAGTTGTCATCTAACACTCAGCAAGATGAGCAGCGAAACAAGTAGAGTGGAGAGCGATATCAACTTCTGGGAACATCTGCAAGATTACGAGAGCATGCAGCAACACTGGATGGATCATCACGAGGAAATGTGTGATGGAAAGACTCATCAAACCGTCTGCAAGAATCCTGCACATCATGACAAAGTCACTTCATACGGCAAGTGTGGGATGCAGTGCAAGGTATATCTCAGGTAAGTGGAAAGAAAAAGCACTGGAAATTAGTGAGCTATAGTGTTTTGTGTACGGGTAAAAAAGATTTCTCTCATTGTATAATTACAGAAGCTTGGAAGGTGAAGACATAACACCTCCAATCCGTGACGAGAAACAAGCCGGCCCATCCAAAGAACTAGATAAAGAAAAGTGAGTAAAAAGAAAACGTCACACTTAATATAAAAGCGTGTAATAATTCGTATCCTCATAGCCGTGCATGTTCGCAGGTCCGACAAGAAAGCAGAGAAGAAGAGCTGTAAGCCGAGGGTGCTCAAGAAGAAGAGGATCTTCGACAAGGACAGCTTTATAATAATGATGTTCGAACCCATGACCCCCGCTCCTGAAGAGGTGACAAAGAGTGATGGCGAATAGTGTGTTCATGGTAGACGACATCCCCATCAACTCCGGGCACCGTGTGAACATAGGCTTATACCATGAACTCCCATCCCTCTATATCAGAGCTACAGATGAAACTTTTGTATACATCACAAAGAAAGACTGGCTAATAATAAAGCAAAATATGGATGCGTTGGAAACTTACTTGAAAGATGGTAAGCATCCAAAAGTGTCATACAGTGAGAATATAATATATGCGTACAATATATTACTGTGCATGAATAAAGTGAATGAAGTAACGTTTGTGAATACGTGCTTAAACTTAAACAGCATAAATCTAAATAGCATTGCCATAAGAGGACTTAAGAGACTAATCCCATATATTGAAAGAAACTTATTTCAATTACATGACATATATAAATCAATGTGTTCATACGATGCAAAAAGTAGGAGTGACAGGGAAAAGGTTAAGGAAATGTATGTTAAAATCAATAAAAAGATAACATAAATTTGAGTTTCGTTTTCTTTTTTATTTCCACAAAATTACTTCCTTATATGATAGATTGAACAACATGCGTTAGTGGTTTATAGGTGAACAATTTATCATGAATAATCAGGCAATATAATGATGTATGTGCAGGAAAGTTAGACGAGGCTTGAACTTCCAGTCTCACATTCACGGCCCCGGTCACGGTCTCCTCAGGCTGATGCGAGCAGTCGATGACAAAGAGCGGTGCATAATTCAGAAAGTCACTTCTCTTCAAAAGTGGGTAATTTTCTTTTCCATAATAGGATGATTGAAATTTCGAATACTGATCATACAGAGATGCAAATTTAGAGTTTCCAAAATCCAAGTTCATATCGTGATAAGGATAACACTCGCTGTTGAGATAAAGCTTCAGATTGGTGATGTTGCAATGATCAAAGAGTGAGCAATCCTTACTAAGCTTATTCAGTCTGTCGGTTTGTGCACCGACTATGACGAAGCGAGGTTTCTCAAGTTTCGTTGTAGTTGCAATGTTCCAGGTGAAGGCCTTAGTTTGCGGTACCGCAGGTTGAGTGTGAAGGTCCAAGGTTCGAAAGGCTACGTGCAGTGGCTTATCGGATTTGACGAGTTTAAGCTTTTCGACTCGCTCTCCATCTGAAAGTCGAAGAACGGGCATCCTCCATTCGAGTCTAGTTAGTTGAATAATAGCTGGTTCGTTGCCCGATATACAATTATTAGAATCTTTAGATCTAATGAGAACCAGTTCAAATTTGCTATTGAGAATGACTTCCTTGTGATCGTCTGCAAAGCCCAGCAGCATCGAAAGAGGAACTACAGCATTGAAGACACCATTCTTTGAATTCACGATGTCGACGTCAACTCCCGGATAGGTCCATCCGGCATTCTGCATTCGATCGGATTCCAGTGCATTCAGAGATGCATAGTTGCGCATCGTTGAAGAAATGCCCGGATTCCTGGTTCTGTCTATAGTAATGCCGTTCATATCTAGACGAATTTCGTCAAACAGAAATGCCATGGCATTGTTGGTCAGCTTTGAGGAGGAGGGTCCGCCACTTGTTTTGGTGAGAGAGCCCTCTATGTAGAGATAACTTCTACTAGGAAGAGTGTACTAATCTTCTGCTTGACACGGTATTCTAATTTCATCGTTCGCGTCAAGAGCCGATGTATTGTATGGCAGGAAGACGTGCTCCTCCTCCTTACTAATCTTATCATCAAAGGTCGGTACTCCTGTTACATCGAGGACATCCATTATAGCACTTTGAATCCCAAAGCCTCGAGGAACCTTCGATTAGACGACGTGATCGGACGCCCTGTCAATGAGCGAGTATAGCCCAATCTCGAAAGAGGCTTCTTAATATAGGAACGATGCTTAAAATTTATTCCCATTGCGACGTATGTGTAATCGTACGGTTATGGTTTCGTTCCTGAAGTCGAGCACGTCACCGTTCTGATCTACCACTCTAATGTCGAGATGATCAATGAGATTCGTATCGATGATTGGTAGATATATAGGGCTAGATGGTTCTTGCGAAATGTGGTAACCGGGAGGAACCGACGGGAAAAACTCGTACAGAGAATGACCGTGTTTACCGTCAGTGAAGGATCCCGTGGCTAGGCTGCACTCGATGCGTATGATGCTAACTTTGAAGATGTTCACCAAATCATCAGACTCAGTCATCACGTTCGCTCGAATCAAACGCTGTGCTTTGAATCCGAGAAGAGAGCCAATTGATCTGTCTTGAGTAAAGTCGATAGTATATGGGCATTTTATCTCAGACTTCATGGTATTATTATTAGCACGTAAGATAAACCCGTCTTCGACGTCGAGGGCTCCCTTGAGAAAATGCGCGATATCATCTAATTCGTAAGTTCCAGGAGGAATCTCGATACTCTCGTTCTTGTCATTACGAGCGAAATGGAATAAGTTGTTGCTCTCATCCACATTAGGAATGGAATAAAAGGTTTCGAAATTCAATAGAGCTATTTCGTAAAGTCCATTCGGATCCAGATGAAGAGGCGGGTTGAGAAAGCTAGAGAAGCTGGCATTCGAACCGCTCACGGTGATTGTGTAACTCATTTTGATCAAACATTCAAGTCGGTAAATCCGTTTTATAAGAGAAACTGCAGGCACAGATGACCGCAAATCACAGATCCAAAATTCTGAAACCTCTTGGTGTTGTACATGAGTTTAACACCCTCGAGGTAGCACTCAATCTGTTTCGGTGGTCTTAGATTACCGAAGCTATCAAAGTAGAATGCAACATCTCCATCCTTGCGTATCGCAACCCAGTGTGTTCCCGGGTTACGCGAGATATCCAAATTTACGATAATCCTTTCTACATGTCGAGGAAGTGAAGGTAAGTTGTCTATCATGTACACACCTCTAAAATGAGGAATGCGCAGTCGTCGTGCATAGGCATCGATCTCTGCAGCACTTAGGGCTTTTTCCGGGATAAATACAGGCCTCGCCCCGAGTTTTTTGCACGAAGATGCAATCCTTTGCCCTTGCGCTTCTTACATCGAATGCCTTTACCCCTAGCTAAACCCTCCATGCTCTGATTGTGACGACTCAACTCTGCAAGCTGTCTTTCCGCGGAACGTTTCTTATTCACAGCCGTGGCGATCTGAGCAGCGCCACCGGCTAGGCTACCTGCAGCGCCCAAAGCCGCCAAAAGCGGGATCAGAGGTAAAAAACCGCCTCGAGGGCTCGGTATGATCCTCTTGCGTCGCTTACGCATTCCGGCGCCCATGGCAACTTTCCCCTTCATGATGGCTGTCACAAGTCGGGCTGCAAGTCGCTCGCCGAAAGATGCGTCAGCAGACTTTACTCGACTCCAAGCCTTTTCAACGAGTTCCTTATCGGCCAAACGTCGCGAATCTGCGTCCTGATGAGTGGCGTAAGCGAGATCGTGAGCGAGGCAGGCTGAGTCCAAAGCGTTTCTGGGAGAATCCCCTCTCTGCAGACGCTTATGTAGTTTCGTTCCAGGTCCACAGAATCGGTATCCTGGTAAATGAGCCTCAAACGGAAGAGAATTAATTAGCGAATTAAGGATTCCGGATCCCTTCTTTACGCCTGCAGAGTTCATGGCTTACTATGAAATAAAAAAGCAAACGTTATGATTTATATGTTTAGTTGCGATATGGAAGTAGTGAAGCAAAAGTGCAAGTTGCCTATACAGGTGCTCGATTTCGACAACGACATACGCAAAGGACGACACGGCGCGCTCTTCCCGTGCAACGTCAGAGCACTCCTCTTGGGTAGTTCGAATGCTGGAAAGACGAACGTTCTACTGAACTTGCTCATCCATGAAAATGGTCTTAGGTTCGAGAATCTCTACATATATTCAAAATCGTTGCACCAACCGAAATACCAGTATTTGCTCAAGGTGCTAAAAACCATACCCGATATTGGAGTTTTCACGTTCGAGGATGGCGAGAAGGTGGTTCAACCATCCGAAGCCCGAGGAAACTCCATATTCGTATTCGATGATGTCATAAATGAGAAGCATGGAAAAATAGCGTCATATTACAGCATGGGTAGACATCGCAATGTCGATGCCGTATACTTAGCACAGTCATATGCGAAGGTGCCTAAACATTTAATTAGAGATAATGCAAATATGATCGTGCTCTTCAGACAGGATAACCTCAACTTAAAGCATATATATGATGATTACGTAAACACAGATATGACGTATGCGGAATTTAAGGACATGTGTAAACAAGTTTGGGAGAGTAATGACGGATCGAACTCGCGACCTTTCGTTGTCATAGTACCCGAGTTCCCTTTGAACGAAGGACGCTACCGTCACGGTTTCGACATCTTTATCAGAGTGAATAAATAACGCGCATCCTTCATTGTAGTCATGAGTATCGATAGGTTCGGATCTCGGAGAGTCATACCCTCCCGGGGCGTGATTAACCGGTATACCATAAGTAGAGATGGATCGGGAAACTATCAATTCAAGGGAAAGCGATTGCGCAACGTTCACGATCCTGAGGAAAGTGATGACGCGTCAACTAAGAGCTATGTGGACGCGTGTACGAGTGATGTCGAGAGTCGAATGCAGATCTTCAGCGAACAGGCTTCATATCAACGCCTGGGCCAGTTTGAAGCTATGCTTAGGAATCACATACAAAAATCCCTCGACCTCCAATATGAACATCTAATGGAATACTTAACAAAATATGCATTTAAACGTGATTCGGATAACAATGTCATTCTGGATGCTATAAGGATGAAAGTTCTATTGGATCCCATTGACGATCACGATGTTATCAATAAAAAGTATATAGATGCCAGAATGCCAATTCTAGAGTCTGATGCTAATCTATCATTTCGAATGAAACGATTAAAGGATATAGCCGATCCTGCACAGGATAACGATGCTGCAACCATGAAATATGTTAATCGGTTCTATATACAGAAACAGAATGAACTGCAAACCGGTTTAACTAGAACGATAACAACCGTTGCCGAAACTATATCTACAGCGGTGGAAAAGGCCGTGAAAGATATAACCGAGCGACAGACGGAACTGGATAAGAATCTAACCAGTGCAGTGAACGATATTGACAACATGAAAATACAGACGAGACATATCGTAAACGGCATGTTACAACAACTGAAAGGTCAGCTCATCATTTCACTGCATACACGACCCTTTAGAGGTCCCTCGTTAAGGTATACGTTATCCTCGGGTCTCGAATTCTACAAGTCTCCAGGAAATGGGAATGTAATTTCTTGTTCTATGCTTTCATCAATACACCCTCATACGGCGCATGACACAATGTTTGCAATAAACGATAAATTAGTTGAAAGGTATCCTGTCCCTATTCGAACTGGTGATTTACTCACTTTCACAGCACCAGTGGAACGTGCTAAGGATGGTCACATGTTAAGTATAGAAATTATAATTTCATATAAAATATCTGCAGTAGGTTAATTATACATTCAGTACAATATGGATGCCGAAGGTATAAGTCTCAAACAATCAATCGCTCGTCACAGTAGGGCAATACGAGAAAAGTTACGCTCCCTGAAAGGTCTCAAGTTCGAAACTCACCGCGTCATGTCCGAGGTTCTCCAGCCTGTAACCGAGCCCTTGAAGGTTATAGCCGACAGGGATCGTGACAAGTCAAAACCAGTCGTTAACGATGCAGAAGAGGATGGGGATGAGGAGGAGGATGATCTACTTGCAGAGTACCTGAAGAAGGTTCGAACCGCTAGCTCCAGCGACATGGATGCCACCTACGGCGTGCGGTATGAAGATGGAGAATATAAACTAGGGAATAAAACTATCGATTTCACCGATGACGGTATTCAGATAGGGCAAGAGAGCTACGATGCAAGTCCTGGATTGTACGAATTGCTCTTCAAGCGATCGCCGCTCAATTCATCATATACCGAAGAGGATCTGGACGCCTATTCGCAGATATTGCAGAATACTCAGGTTTACAGGCAGGGATACGCTAGGAGCGGGCGTATAAGAGCAAGCCGCGGTTACAAGTATCGCAATATTATTCGAGATCTTGTTTCCAGTCGCACGGGCTCGGCTCTCTACTGGAAGGAGCACGTACCCGGCAGAAAACTGGATTACATCTATCGGACCGATCCCAACGTTCTAATAGACAGATTGAGATTACTCATTGCATCGAGGGATGCGGGTAACTTTAACCATTCAGCAGAGATTCAGGAAATAATCACAGAATTAAAAAACTCGAAAATCATAGCATGATTAAACGTGTCATAGCAAGCGAATTACACTCGCCGGCAAGAAGGCGCTTCTTACGCCGTAAAATAATAAGTAAAGGTCTTAATGATCTACTACAAATAGATCTTATTGAAATGATACCTTATGCAAAAGAAAATAGAAATTATAAGTATATTCTTATTGCTATTAATTTCTATTCTAAAATGGCTTATGCACGAGCATTGAAAGATAAAAGTGGCATTAGCGTGACAAGAGCTATGCACGGTATCCTATCAGAGTTGAATTCACCTCCTAAGAACGTTCAAAGTGATAATGGAAAGGAGTTTTACAATCGCCATTTCAGGCAATTAATGCTTAGGAATGGAATCAATCATTACAGTACTTTCAGTAGCATCAAGGCTGCAGCAGTGGAAAGGTTGATTAGAACAATTAAAATGAACATGCATAGAGAATTCCTGATTCAGGGTTCGCATCAGTGGTTACAAATGCTACCTAGAATCATCGATTCATACAACAATACCTACCATACGACGATTCGCATGAAGCCCCGTGACGTCAGCAACAACGATCTGCTCCTTAGTGTATATCGTTATGGCAGGCGTGAACGTCGAGAGAAAAGGAATGCAAGGAGTTTTCATGTCGGTGATCGTGTAAGGATTTCCAGGTACAAGGGACTACTTGAGAAAGGTTACACGGCCAATTGGAGTACGGAGATCTTTCGGATTGTTCGTGCAAGGAATACTAACCCAGTTGTCTATTTTCTGGAGGATGCAGAAGGAAATGAAATACAGGGCGGTTTTTATGGTCACGAACTACTAAAAACACGCCATCCTAATGTATACCTTGTTGAGAGACTGATACGCCGACGTGGTAATCGTGCGTACGTTAAGTGGCTGGGTTTTCCTACAAAGGAATGGATCGATGTTAAGGATATTGTGTAAAAAGGAATGTATGTTTTATTGATAAATAAATAAATAAATACACAAGATATTTTCCCAAAAATTTAGTGTTTTTATTTTATAATTCCTTTCCAGCTAAATCCTCTAAACATAATGGTTATATTTTTTAAATAGTTTCAGTATACGTGGCTACATAAACAGAAATTTTTCAGTAGAACATCACAACTAAATCCTCTAAAAATAATGCTTACACTGTGTTTTAAACAGCTTCAATACATGTGCATATAAATAAAAGTAAAGTGTTTTACATGTTAAATTCTTTTAATATTAGTGCAAATTAATGTTTAATCTTCAAAAGAATTTCAATATACCTACAAACATAATCAGAAATGCAGTCCCCCCAAAATTATATGTTTACCCCAACTAAATCCTCTATATATAATACATCGACAACAGGTTAAAACTCCTTACACCTAAGTTCAAAGTTCATAGTGAATAATGTATATATTTTCTTAAAACATATATAAGCAGAATTGTAACCCATCCCAAGAAACCATACTTTTATTCTAAATAAATCCTGTAGAGATAATGCATCCACAACAGGTTAAAACCCCCTAAATTAACTTCAATTTAATAGAGAATAATGCTCACATTCTTTATAAAATGAGCTTCAGTACACATGCATACATAAACACATTACGTATTTTCACATGTTAAAACTCCTTACATCCAAGTTCAAATAGATGCTTACATTTTAAAGATGCGTACTAGCGAAAATGTAGTCCCCAGCACCGTAATTATAATATTATCCAATCAATATCCGGTAAAGTTAATGGTTAATGATGCTTACATTTTAAAAAGTTTCAATGTGCGTGCATACATAAACACAAATTGAGTGTCTTACACTTGAAAAAATCCTTAAATCTAAGTTCAAATTAATGGTTACTTTTTTTTCAAAAAAAAAAGAAATTAACGACGCATCAATAGAATAGTAAACACCTGTCCAAATTATAGCTTTATCCCAATATGCATGTATACATAAAACAAATTAAGTATTATGCACGTTAAAGTCCTTAAACATAAGTTTAAAATTAATTGTTACCTCTTTTAAGGAATTGAGAGATGCAATAATCTCATATTATATATCATATTATATCCCCATACATAAGCGGGATTATAGTCCTCCAAAGGTATTTATACATACCATCAGCAACTCAAAGCAATGAATGAGCACCAAAACTTGACAACGTATTTCAAGACTTGCTTAAAATGACATCATGACTCATGTACATAAGTTTTATAAAGTGTAAAGATTTATCTCAAATCACAAAAAGCATTACTTCAATCACGCTTGCACTGCTGCATGTACACATGTTGAAAAATTAAATATTTGTGTCAAATCATTAAAAAGCAAATTATTTCACATGTTTTTGCTAGCTTTAAAATACATTGTCAACTTTTTTACAAGATTTTTTCACATATTTTTTATACGATTACTTATCCAATGGTACAGAATGATGACCCCAGGCCAAGGTTTCATGTGAAATTTTCTGTATAAATCGCTTCGTGTCGAATCCTCTAAGAGCAACTTTATTACTCTCGATGGTTCGAACAACGTGCTTATAACTTCTAAAGCACGTCTGTTTAGCATGACGTACGGTTGTCATATCATTTACACAGGATAGATAATCCTCAAACGTTATGCACCGCATGCCATCACTCGTAACGCCTTTAGATTTCTTGACCGTTTTGCCATCGTATCGATATGAATACAATTTTGAACGTAAACCTACGTATTCTGTCATAACTTTACCCGATAATTCATCTTTAAATAGACCAGCGACTTTTTTATTCATCAACGGAATACCGTACACATTATCGATCGGGTAATTAGATGTATCGAAGAGATGTATATTAGATTTAATAAATTCATAAATGTCACTACTGGTTTCAAACAGAAATGCATCGGTATCCGTATAATTCAACATAACATCTTTTAACTGTTTCTTCAAAATATTATAATAAAAATTATACATCAAGTGTTTTGAAAGATCTAGAATGGCCTGTCCTATATAAATCGGTTTCGTCATCTTAATTTCTTCCCTTACCAGTTCGAGTCCTATAAGGTTCTCGTCAAAAATTACGTATCGTATGAATGTCTGTCGTGATATTAACTTTCTTGCCTGTTTCCAATTGCTCGCTAGGTGAAAGGAATTGTAACGTCTGACGTTCTCAATAAATTTACCATATACGCAATTATTCATTGTCTTCCATAAATTTTGACCGAATTTTGTTTTATCTTCAATACGTTTAGCAGCATTTAAATCAATGTACGTCTTAAGCCAAAAGGATTGTTTGTAGGATACCGCTCGATGTATACGCTTCATTTTCAAACCGAGCTCTACACACTGCTGCAAGTTTCTGTAATGTAATATATATTTTTCCTTATGATTCAACGTTGCAAGTAACTTTTTGTAATTATCACCCGGAGCTATCTCACTCTGCGGACATAATGGCAAGTCGTTATGCAACTCGTGAAGGTTCTCCGGATATTCCAGGTCTACTTCTAAAACATAACCTGTATCTGAATCATGTCTGATGCTCAAAAAATCTATAGAATTAATTTCGTTATCGTTTAACCATCTCAATTGAGCATACGGTAAAGCGTTCCCAGTCATAATGTGTGAATAAAGTCCGTTGCAATCCAAGTATGATAGGTATTTAATCGATTCCGCTTCATTGTAAGCAGATATGTATTTATTATTTGCTTTGGAATAACGTTTTGATACAGTGCAGATACCGCCTCTAATCGCAGATTCGAAAAATTCCAGCATATTTTGATCGGTAATCAGCGATATTTGCACGGGACTCGTTCGTAACATTGCGTCATATGATAGGCCAGGAGCTGTATAGTAATGACAAGGATCTAAGCCATACATATCGATACTTAAACTTCGGAATTTTTCATAGATGTCTGTTAATAAGATCGTATCCGTCTTGAGATAAAGATCAGAGTATTCACCGAGATTTTGTATACCAAATTCTCTCCATACCGCGCACGCGTGCATGTAATCATCATTGCTTATATTATCAAAACACTCTTGAGGAGGTAATTTGGAATCATTTAATTTTTCCTTGCAATCTAAATATGTATATGGGAAAATACCTTTCCGTTGCATTAACAAACGTTGCTTAGGATCAACGTACATCTTATTTGTGTACCGAAAATCTTGAGGTTCTAGCATATCAGAAAGATCGCTCAATTTAGAATCCAGAAAGCGGTAGCTATCAAGAAATCTGAGGAGTATTGATTTACCATTAGATGTGTATCTTTTACTAAATGACAGATAATTCTCCGATGTTTGCGAAATACATGTAATGGGTTCATTGTCATACGATAACTTTTTTACTATGAAATGCGAATCATACTTTGATAGGCAATGAAAAAATATCGGGATAAAGTTTGGCGTTTTTCTATTGAGGTTGCATGATTTATGAGCAGCCCCTATATATAATCCGGTCTGATGATCGTGGTCACGCACCCTATTCGAGTCAGAATCGAAATCCTTTTTGCCTACGTGACACTGGACTGCATTTCTGAAATTTAATTCATCCTCATCACTCATATGCATCTCTGTCACATGACCGTATATCCTAAGCACATCCTCGGCAATCACAGTTAATTCTCTAAGAAACTCTTCAACTGCATGCGAACCTCTAAATATTTTGAATTTTGTTAGTGTCTCGTCATAACTGCAGACCAGGTGCAACGAAACGGATATCGCCTCGTGCACGTGCATATCACGTGTCCAACTATGCATCGCATCGGGCTGACACGATGGCACTTTTATTAACATAGTCTCGATATCAGCGTATATCACAAAAGGGACTTTAACGCATTTTGAGTAAGCCTGAAACTCGATAACATCATTTATTCCTTCGCGAGGCATGCTAATAATTTGACATTTCATACATCTCAGTTTATGTTTCTTCAGAATAACTTCAGTCGAAAACCATGCATTACAAGATTCACACACAAATTTTTTACTTTTATGTTTGGATATCTGCTTACTTACTAGACGCGACATATCGGTTATGAGAGAATAATGCGAATTGATCATTAGAAGATTCACATGGTTTATCTTTTGCTCCCTCGTCTGATATAAGATGATAATGGATTCTCTCTCTAACCCGTATATGTTCACCGAGATATCATGATTTTGCTTTTCGAATAATTCAATGTCATGAAGGGCGACGGGGAAGTTTATTCCTTTAAAATTGAATTCGCGATATATATCATATTTACTGTACGTGCTAGCTCTATGCCTGTTCTGGCGAGCTGGATATTTTGCTGCCAGCATACAATATGCAAAACATTTAAAGTCAGTATTCCGAATATTCACGACAGCTCTCTTTGATTTTATCCACGATGGCAGCGGCTTAAAGCAACCTGCGTTTAACGGATCGTACTGACATGCGTATAAAGTTAGCGAATCTATCCTGTAAAGCGCTTTCGAACTGGCTTTTGTTTCAAAATTTTCTAGATGGGTGATTATAGGCTGTTTCAGTTTAATTTCATACCATTCAGATTTGTTTGTCGATTGCAATATAGCATCCATCTTACTGTTAAAATTAATCGATTCAACTGTTTCATTATCGGGTGAAGTTATTATATATTGACATGTTAAAGTACCGGCTAATTTAATTCCTGATTTGTAAGTTCTTATGGCCTTCTGGATTTCACTGGTAACAAGGGGTTTGCACAAGTTCAAGAACGTTGATGGATCTAGCTCGTGTATAGAATTTTTTATGGTACCTGTGAAGATCCTGTGCTGGAACGCTGATTCTACAGTAATGCATTCCAATGTTTTGTCGTTGCGTTTCGCCTGCTTTGCACTACTTGCTTGAATATCTTGCATGCCCGGTCTCTTGCGACTCGTTACACCTCCTGAAATTATGGATTAAACATGTCAGAAAACACGAATAATTACACTTTTAAAATAATAAACATTTGAACACTCATGGCAATGCTATATTTTTAAGCTTTAAAATGATTACTTTATTAACATTGCTGAACTTTGAATTTGATCTACATAACATGTTTTCCTTAAAAGAAATAAGTTGTATGTTATTTGCAGTGGAATTAAATGATAACTGTATCTGTTGAATAACAAAGATTTAGAACATTCAGAGTACTGCATTCCCTAATATGGATTTTTTTTTTTTTTTTTAAATTGCACCTCTGTCTTTTATTGAATTTTTTTTTTTTTTAAATTGCACCTCTGTATTTTATTGAAATTTTATCCTGACTTACGTAACATGTTTTCTGGAAAAGAAATAAGATTATACACGTAACATGTTTCCCTGAAAAAAAACGTTATACATAATGCATCATCACAATATACTCATTTGTATATGGCTACTGGCTGTTTAATTAGTTAATTGAATTCCTCAACTTCCCGTCGATTGGCTGCAGATATGCATTAATGACTTTTAAAACGTTAAATTTGCTTGCATTATTACTCTTATCGATTTGCCTTTTATATAGAATGACTAATTCGTTAGGTATTCCATTCACAAATATTAACAGATTAACGCTAATTACTTTAACTTACACTGAAATATTTGACATCAAGAGATTGACACTTCATAGCAGTAGTGCAGCACTATTTTAGTTTTTTTTTTTTTTTTTTTGTAAAGTCTTACCTTCACTGGTTACTCCCGACTGTTTAAAAAAGTTAATTTGTGCTTCTTGAATCCATTTTCCAGAGTTTCTTCACCGGAATACACGAAACTCCAACCACCCTGATTAACAGCATCCACTTGAGCTGCTGTCATCTTCTTAAATCTCTCGGGCAAAAAAACCTGGCATTCTTGCAGCTTAAGTACGACTCTATCACCGTATCTCGTCTTCACGATTTTGACATCGTGTATGGCTTGTGGCACGTCTCGGGGAATCTCTCGTAACTTCTTCGTCGGGAGATAGGAACCTCCTTCCGCAAGCTGATTTAAATCGTGAAGAATCGATTCTGGAATTATAAATTCACGCATATTATTCAACGCTTCGATTCATTACGTGGAAATTACTGTACATAGACATATGCATATTGCTTACCTTCATTCATGTTGATGCTGTCTGCTACGTTTCAGTTGTTGATGTGCTGTTTTATTCGCTCGGTTCACTGTTTTGTTACCTCAGCACCCCCTCCCAAAATTTCCATTCTGGCTGTAACCTGTTTGCACACATCCTTAAGTTTATGCTTCTGCTTCTTTCGCTATAAACTATTAAACTTAGAGTAGAGTTTTAACCTGTCATCTTATGTATCTAGTAACTAAAAATTAAATAATATAAGATCTATAGCTATTAACTGTAAGTATATATATACTCTTTAGAAAGTTTCCACCCCTTTTACGTTGCGCACGCACTCGTGTGGCGATTGGTCGTTTATACCCTTTATTACGATACTGCTACCTGCACCCTGATTGGCTAGCTTGGATGAAGTGGAATATGTCACACCCACTGTTCACCTTAGTGCATTCATGGTAATTACCTCATTGAACAATATTTCAAATTTGTATTGCAGCAAACTAATAATATCATAATGCCATCTATAATATGAGTATAACCTTTTATTGCATTTTAATTATTGCAAGCTGTATTTCGAGTTTGTATTGCTACTTAATGCAACTGTATTATTCCGAAGGACCGTTTGAGTGTGACCGTTAGATAATTTATGTTTTTATTCCTTCCAGTGATATTTTGCTTCAATTCGGTAAGCCTAACGCCTCGAACGGATTAGTCTCTCGTATCAGATTTATTCAGAAGCGTGTCTCTCGTAGTTATTCACCAAATCGATGTACAAACGTTTTAAGAGGCACTGGCATTATTATAGCAGACTTTGCATAGCTTTTCAACGTTTTGGCATGTTTCTACTCAGCTGATTTATATCATTACAATTATCCTTAATACATTATTTATTACGTTTGCATAGATATCTCGTTTACTTGTCTCCTTTACGCTCGAGTGAATTTTTAGAACCCAGCCGCGTTAATTGATTCCTACCCGCACGTGTACGTAATTTTTTCACCCCAAGTAAGTTATACGGATTCTCTCTTCCGTTGGGGTGGTTTTAGCTGCAGCGAACAACATTATTTCTCAATAAATCTTTACCTACCTTTCCTAACATTTCACTGCATGCGCATTATTTTTAACAGAGGGAATGGCTCGGTTTTACCACACATTTCCATGGATTATGATTCATCGGGCTCCCAATAACTGAATACATTAACAGATAAATAATAAATAGGTAGCAAATAAATACAAGTTTTCAGTTCGACGTTCCTACCTGCGCTGCCTTTTGAAAACGTCGACGATGGGACAGAGACGGCATAGTCTTACAACATTTGATGTATTATTAAAAGTTTGATACTGTCCAATTCGTATTTGCACTCTTAGTTACTTATATATGCTATATTCGACGCGTTAAGCCTAGCGGACTACTGTCATTATCTCTAAGTAAAATTGGTTTTAATGTTTTATTTTTGCGAATCCTATTTTAGAATCCTTTTTTAACTTCAATTCGTTAAGTCTAACGCCTCGAGCGATTACTGCATTTTATTAGATTTATTTAGAAACATTTTTCTCGTAGTTATACGCCTACTTGGTGTACAGACGTTTTAAGAAGCACTAGGATTGTTATAGCTGACTTTGCATGGCTTTTCGACGTTTTGGCATCTTTCTACTAAGCTGATTTATATCATTACAATTATTCTTATTACATTATTTATTTCATTGCATAGATATCTCGTTGGCTTGTCTCCTTTACGCTTGAGTGAATTTTTAGAATCCAGCTGCGTTAATTGATTCCTAGCGCAGGTGTGTGTAATATTTCACCCCAAGTAAGTTATATGGATTCGCTGTTCCGTTGGGGTGGCTACAGCTGTAGCAATAAACATTCATCCTCGCTAAATCTTTACTTGACTCTCTTAACATTTCACTGCATATGCATTTATATTTTGAACAGAGGGAAAGGATCGCTTTTTAGCACACATAGAGTGCCAGATTCCTCAGGAGCCCAATAACTGTAATGGATAACTCAATAAATACTTAAATAAACAAATAAATTAATTAATAATGTATACTTAGTTACGTGAATAAATACATTTTTTCCATTCGATTTGCAGGAGTGCCGGGGGGACGGAGCGGTGTGTGCGTGCGTGTGTGTGTGTGTGTGTGTGTGTGTGTGTGTGTGTGTGTGTGTGTGTGTGTGTGTGTGTGAATACTGAAATCCATTCACATTTTTTTTTCAGTAATTACATTCATCAGTTAATTACATTTCACATACATACAACAAAATGACACGATTGCCCTTGCGCGCGCGTGTGTGTGTGTGTGTGTGTGTGTGTGTGTGTGTGTGTGTGTGTGTGTGTGTGTGTGTGAATACTGAAATCCATTCACATTTTTTTCAGTAATTACATTCATCAGTTAATTACATTTCACATACATACAACAAAATGACACGATTGCCCTTGCAGGCTTGGGAGAGATGCGTCGTTGTTGTCGTCGTCGTCGTCGTCAAGCTCCTGGAGGGGGAGGGGGTGGCACACGAACGCCAGCACATCAATATATATATATTTTTTTTAAACACACATTTCTACTCGACTTTCAAGGCTCGGATTTCATTAACACGTGACACACGTGTTACTACACAACCAACCCTTCGATATTTTAACATGGGGATTCTAACACAACCAACACACAACCTCTTCGATATTTGGACAGGCGGATTTCGCGTCGAGTTTTAACAAGGGGGTTTCAAAAACAGCTAACGCAGGTGTTTTTAAATCCCCACAAATCAACTACTGACTTACTATGCTGTAAGTACTTTAGGGCCCGGACTTTATAGTAAACCACTAGGAGTTCTCATAAACACATGAGACAACTACCTTAATGACGACTTACTATGCTGTAAGTACTTTATGGCCCGGGCTTTATAGTACACCACTAGGAGTTCTCATAAACACATGAGACAACTACCTTAATGACGACTTACTATGCTGTAAGTACTTTAAGGCCCGGGCTTTATAGTAAACCACTAGGAGTACTCATAAACACATGAGACAACTTCATAAATGACGACTTACTATGCTGTAAGTACTTTAAGGCACGGGCTTTATAGTAAACCACTAGGAGTTCTCATAAACACATGAGACAACTACCTTAATGACGACTTACTATGCTGTAAGTACTTTAAGACCCGGGCTTTATAGTAAACCACTAGTAGTTCTCATAAACACATGAGACAACTACCTTAATGGCGACTTACTATGCTGTAAGTACTTTAAGGTCCGGACTTTATAGTAAACCACTAGGAGTTCTCATAAACACATGAGACAACTACCTTAATGACGACTTACTATGCTGTAAGTACTTTAAGGCCCGGGCTTTATAGTAAACCACTAGGAGTTCTCATAAACACATGAGACAACTACCTTAAATGACGACTTACTATGCTGTAAGTACTTTAAGACCCGGGCTTTATAGTAAACCACTAGTAGTTCTCATAAACAAATGAGACAACTACCTTAATGGCGACTTACTATGCTGTAAGTACTTTAAGGTCAAGCTTTATAGTAAACCACTAGGAGTTCTCATAAACACATGAGACAACTACCTTAATGGCGACTTACTATAATGTAAGTACTTTAAGGTCCGGGCTTTATAGTAAACCACTAGGAGTTCTCATAAACACATGAGACAACTACCTTAACGGTGACTTACTATGCTGTAAGTACTTTAAGACCCGGGCTTTATAGTAAACCACTAGGAGTTCTCACAAACACATGAGACAACTACCTTAATGGCGACTTACTATGCTGTAAGTACTTTAAGGCCCGGACTTTATAGTAAACCACTAGGAGTTCTCATAAACACATGAGACAACTACCTTAATGACGACTTACAATGCTGTAAGTACTTTAAGGTCCAGGCTTTATAGTTAACCACTAGGAGTTCTCATAAACAAATGAGACAACTACCTTAATGATGACTTACCATGCTGTAAGTACTTTAAGATCCGGCTTTATAGTAAACCACTGCTAGTTCTCATAAACACATGAGACAACTACCTTAATGACGACTTACTATGCTGGAAGTACTTTAAGGTCCAGGCTTTATAGTTAACCACTAGGAGTTCTCATAAACACATGAGACAACTACCTTAATGACCCGGGCTTTATAGTTAACCACTAGGAGTTCTCATAAACACATGAGACAACTACCTTAATGACGACTTACTATGCTGTAAGTACTTTAAGGCCCGGGCTTTATAGTAAACCACTATTAGTTCTCATAAACACATGAGACAACTACCTTAATGACGACTTACTATGCTGTAAGTACTTTAAGGCCCGGGCTTTATATTAAACCACTAGGAGTTCTCATAAACACATGAGACAACTACCTTAATGACGACTTACTATGCTGTAATTACTTTAAGGTCCGGGCTTTATAGTAAACCACTAGGAGTTCTCATAAACACATGAGACAACTACCTTAATGACGACATACTATGATGTAATTACTTCAAGGTCCGGGCTTTATACTAAACCACTAGGAGTTCTCATAAACACATGAGACAACTACCTTAATGACGACTTACTATGCTGTAAGTACTTTAAGACCCGGGCTTTATAGTAAACCACTAGGAGTTCTCATAAACACATGAGACAACTACCTTAATGACGACTTACTATGCTGTAAGTACCTTAAGACCCGGGCTTTATAGTAAACCACTATGAGTTCTCATAAACACATGAGACAACTACCTTAATGACGACTTACTACGCTGTAAGTACTTTAAGACCCGGGCTTTATAGTAAACTACTAGGAGTTCTCATAACCACGTGACAACTACCTTAATGGCGACTTACTATGCTGTAAGTACTTTAAGGCCTGAGCTTTATTAGGTAAAATATTTCTGTTTTGTTCTTATATTCATGAATGTTTCTATTTTTTCCCTTCTGTGTGGTTTTTATTACATGTTTGAGACATTTAAATATATATAAACAAGGTAATGTGAATATTTTAAGTTTCTTAAAACTACCTTTATATTATTTTCACCTAGGGATTTTCAATTACTCATATTCCTGTTTTTTGTTGTCTAAATGTTTTAACATATTTTTCTTACCTTTTGCTCCCCATAAAATGATCCCATAACTTAGGTGTGCATGTATAAATACATAATAAACTTTAGTGCACTGTGTTCATCCACAATTTGTGCTGTCTGTTTTAATACGTACAGGCCCTTGTATATTTTCTTGTTGATCCTTTCTATATGTTTGTGCTGCTATCTATAACTAACCCTAAAAAGTTTTTCTGTGCTACTTGACTATTTTGCTTATTTTGTACTGTTAATGTGATGTCCGATTTTGTTCCATTACTGAGTTGAACTGCATCCGTTCGGTTTTGGTTTTGTTTAGTGCCATTTCAATAGCATTTGTTTGTTTTGTCAAATTCCCCTGGGTACCGTAGCCCAAGAGCTGGGCAGTAGAAATATATCTATCGCCAAGGCCATGAAAACTTATCGATTTGAGAGGGAAAAGTGTGGTTGGCCCAGCAGACGTCCAGATATCGATTCTCAGCGGCCCCAACTTCCATAAGTTCTTCTCTAGAGCCTTCTGTGTCGGCTAGAGCTTTGTTTTCCTGTAGCTCTGTGGCTAACCTCAGAAATTGTATTTATTGGATCGACTGTTTCTGTTAAGGGAATGCTTCGGTGTGCCTTAGTGAACATTTGCTACAGTCCCTTGTCACCTTGCATTTTTTCTTGATATAACTGTCGTTTTCTAACAAAATATTAAAGATAGATGAAGTTTTAGAATGATAAAAACATCAGCTAAGCATTGTAATGCATCTAATTATTTTGATAACATGTTTCATTATTGATTGAGTATAAAATGAAGCCAGCTGCAGGGAATCAATAATATGCCCGCCTCGGTAGCGTAGATGGTAGCGTGTCTGCCTCACGTTCAAGAGGTCCCGTGTTCGAATCTCGGTCAGTGTAAACCTGGATAAGGTTTATTCCGGGGCTTTCCCTTATCCTGAAAGACGAATGTCGGTTAACTCTAAGCTCCATGGACCCCGGGTGCATTGAGCATCATTTTATCCATTTTATTCATCGTCCGATATGACTAAATGTGGGAGGACGTAAATTACAAAAAAAAAAAGAAAAAAGAAAGTGAAGCAATAAATATTACACAAATATAAAAATTTGTTACTAAGGCTTCTCTTATCTTAAGAAATTGGTGTTAATACTTCTTTCCAATGGTGATCATTTCACAAACATATCGTTTGTATCTTCAGTCCAAAAACAAACTCCGTTGTCAAGGAGTTCAGTTACCATGATTTTCTTATGTTTTTTAGTATTACCAACATCTGAAAACGAAACAAACCTAAAAATAGAATCAACTGCTGGTATTTCAAAATTCATTACTCGATGTTTATTTTTAAAATAAATATTTTCCCCAAACTATTAACTCTATCGGACCATTTATTTGTTTTAATTGTTTCTGGAAACCAGAACGGAAGAAAATTTTCGTAACATTAAGTATAAAGAAACTGATAAATCGGCAGTAGCAGATCATTTTTGGTCGTTTAACCATGAAATAAATCCTGAAGTTAAATTATTAAAACAATTAAATAGTCCGATAAATTTAAGGGGGGACGTACGAGAAAATGTTCAAAAACTCTAATTTTTTTATTGTTTTGTAAAATAGTATATAGTGTTTGGTATCAAACGCCAAAATATTATGACTGTACGTGGTCTGTATGCACCTTTAAAAAATTAAATGCCCTAGTGTTGCATAGCAGCATAGTAGCACATAGTCTTCCATCAGCTGTCTTGGAATCTATAAAGCCCACCTACCAATTCTTAGCACACCCAGACTTGCTAAACAATGTCTCTATGGAGAGACACAAAACCCAAATGAAAGCCTCAACAGTTTGATATGGAAAAGGTGTCCCAAAACATCATTTGTGTCTTCCATAGTGGTGAAAACTGCTACATTTGATGCTGCAATAGTGTTTAATGATGGGGATGTTGGCAGAAAGAAAGTTATGCATCAGTTAGGGTATCAACCTGGTGTGTTTATGGAAACAATCGACAACATTCGTATCGCTGGTGCAGAAAGAGCTATGAAATTAATGCAGAAAGAAGCAAGACAGAAGAGGAATTTAAAAAGAAAGGCTGAAGAAGACCAGAATGAGGATACAGACTATGGATATGGGAAGTTCTGACTTAAAATTAAAAGGCAAGCTGAATAACACTTATTGTATTTCTAATTGCCTTTCCCCGTAACTTGCATTTTCTACAACTTCAACCCATTTTTCTCTCAAACTACTTCATCTACAGTGATACAATTTAGCACACAGCTTTCTTATGCTACAATGAACATTTTGTTTGTTCTAGAATTTAAGATTAAGCTCCAGATTGAATGTGTTGATACAACAAATATGAAATTGTTTTAATTTTTAAATGATGCATATGATTAACATTTTTTTTAAAATTCTATACAACTTCAATAAGAAATTTAATGCAACAAATTTATTTTTAGTGTGTTTTAAAATAGCATACCAAATTTCAGAAAGATAGCATATGTGAATTTTGAAAAAAATGGGCTTAAATTTGTAAATATCTCTGCATATAGAAAAAAATATGTAGCATTAGTCATAACAATGGAAAATTATGAAAAAAATTGCGCATATTAACTGTATTATCTTAAATGAGTATACTAAGTTTCACTTCTCTAACTTGAAAACCTTGTATCTTATGGCTATTTATGTAAACCCCTGAATATTTGCATACTTCCCTTTGCATACTTACTTACTTGGGAAAATATATTTATTCTAAAAAGTAAACATCGAGTAATGAATTTTGAAATATCAGCAGTTGATTCTGTTTTTAGGTTTGTTTGGTTTTCAGATTTTGGTAATACTAAAAAAAAAAAACATAAGAAAATCATGATGACTGAACTCCTTGACAACGGAGTTTGTGGACTGGAGATACAAACGATCTATTTGTGAAATCGATCACCATTGGAAAGAAGTATTAACACCAATTTCTTAAGATAAGTGAATCCTCAGTAACAAATTTTTATATTTGTGTTATTTTGATTATCTTTAAAAAATAATTGCGGATAAATATTAATCAAAAACAGATGTAATTCAGAAAAATATCTTAATATTATACCTAATAAATAAATTTATTGTGCATACGTCATTCAAAAAACTATTATTCACCACTTACTTGTACAGTTGTACCTAAATAACACAAATTAACCTACTGAGGTAATACTTTAATGTTAAGGATGAATAAAATTTCAGTTTAACCACTGTATACACAAAATATTATCACCAGGCCTACAGTTTTACCGAATTACCTACTCTATTCTACTATAAAATGTTAAATATAAAATGTTTATACGAGGCGTATAAAGAAGATCATACTTTTTACGGTCATAATTTTTCGCACTAGCATTCAATCTTATTATATTCTATTAGCTTAATGTGAAACAAACACGCCGTAGTAGTTTCATTGTAGTACTCCTGGTTTCCGCCTGTGAGAACCAGGCAAGTTAAAACATGTTCAGTATCGTCTACCGCTGCAATGGAGGTAACACGCGAGGAACAATATGCGGTTTTCAAATTCTGCTTTCGTCTCAACAAATCTTCAGTTGAGGCTTATACAGTGTTACGGGAGGCCTATGGAGAGCCTGTTCTTACCTACAGCACAGCTAGAAGATGGTTTAAAAGGTTTAAAGAGGGGACACAATCAATTTCAAAGGAAGGTGGACCTGGTGCTCCAGTTACTGCACTTATGTAAGAAAACATTAACACTGCTGCTGCCATTGTGAGAGAGGATCGAAGAATTACCTTAAGATCACTTTCTGAAATAGTGAACATTTCATTGGATGCCACCCACACGTTGGTGACAGAAACATTACACATGAGACGTGTTTGTGCGCGATGGGTTCCAAGACTGTTGATTCCCGAACAAAAGGACATTCGCATGCAGTTAAAGTTGATGTTAGAGGAAGATCCGGAGTTTCTTTCAAACGTAATCACTGCTAAAGAAACTTGGCTACATCATTTTGATCCTGAGAGCAAACAGCAAAGCTCAGTGTGGAAATCTCCCTCATCACCAACCCCCAAAAAGCAAAAGTGGTTGCTTCTGCTGGGAAAGTTATGGTCATCTCATTCTTTGATATTCATGGAATGGTTTATCAGCATGTTGTACCTGCACACACATCAGTAACTGGGCAATACTACAGGGATGTCCTGAAAACATAGCAAGTCCATATCAGGCGCAAAAGACCACATTTACGTGAAGCAGCCTGGATGCTGCAACACGATAATGCGCAGCCGCATATTGCCAATGTTGTTGCTGAATATCTTGCGAAAATCAACGTGAAGTGCATCCCTCACCCTCCCTACAGTCCGAATTTAGTCCCATGTGACTTTTTCTATTCCCTAACCTGAAGAAACGCCTTCTTGGTAGCCATTATCCATCATCAGAAGCAGTGGTGAAGGCTGAGGAGGCGATTTTGAAGGATCTCTCAAAATATGGTTTCCAAAATGTCTTTGAAGACTGGCAGAAACGCTGGGACAAGTACATCGCATTCAGGGGAGACTATTTTGAGAAGGACCATCAAAATTATGAGGAAGAGTAAAGGTACGTTATCAAAAATGGTTGTGATCATTCTTTATTTAACAGCCCACATAGAATAACAAATTGTTGTATGAAAGTCTTGCAGAAGACCAAATGAAGAATAACAATTAAATGTAACAGAAGCATTTCTGCAACTGTTCTCTGACAAATTATTATCCCAATCAATAGAAAGATGTAAACTGATATCATCGACATGAAATTTGTGGACGACATAACCAGTGATGGTCTGCGGTGCCTCTGTGCAAATGGAGATTACATTGCCACTTTGGTTTTTGTTGCTTAAAGCACAATAATTGCTATACCTTATTGAAATTATGTATAGAATTGTCAGTATTTTTGTTGTTTTAGATAATGTTGAGCATAAATTCTACCACGTGGTCTACGAGGATGTAATGAGGGTTCTCTCTGGTAAGAGAGCAAAGGAGGGGGAGGGGAGCAATTCACAAATTAAGTGCTTAATATCTCAGCCATGCATTAGGCAAACATCTGACACCCCTCTCCGTGATTTAATGCGGCGCCGTTTCTATAGTAACCCAGAGATCCTCAGTTCGAATCCTGCTCAGCAGATAAGTGTTCATTTCCTCTACTCTACTCCTGAAATTTAGCATTGTCCTGAAAAGATAAGAGCTGCAGTTGCGGATCTTGGAAGTTACAGTGGAAGTTTACCTGGGCAAAAGGTATTTACATATCAGGCGTCTTATTTCTAAGAGCTTCTATACAAATTTTTAAAACAAAAGCTTAATTTATAATTCACTTCTAGCAATTGAGAAAAGAAACAATGCAAATGGGAAGCCAAGTTGATAGTCAAATATTTAGAAAGTAGGTATGTAAACAGATGAATGCTAATGAAACGTTTAAAACAATAGAAGACTTAAAAACTGAAACTCATTTTTTATTTGTGGTCAGTGGCAATATGTATATTTGCCATTAATATATAACATATTGATATTTTACTTAGTAACTTTCGATTATATATTTGTATACCAGTACTATTACATGGATAATGGAAGCCATTTATCTACATAAGGAATAGGAAATCTTCCGTGGAACTATTTAACAACTAATTAACACGAACAATGTAATAAAGTTTGACAGAATAAGTAACATTCGAGGGTGGTCTGAAACGTTTCCGACCTCAACAGGAAGATGGCTGCACTCGTAAATAAAAGCTAGTGAATATCGCTGTCCATCTGTTGACAGTTACTTACCAAAGTTTCAGCCATTTTGGACAATCAGTTTTATGCAACAGTCGTTTGAGTGAGTTGATGTGTTTTTATGAAAATGGACAAAATCGAGCCTCGAACTGCCGATAAATATTTGTTTTTCAAAGGCAATACGCCTACGTAAAACAAAGATGAGTTGGATTCTGTGTATGTGGACTCTGGAGCATTATTTAACACAGTGAAATTTTGGGCAGCTGAATTTAAACCTGGCCGTAAGAGCTTGGGAGACGATGAACGTTCGGGACATCAAAAAACTGCAACTACCGACGAAAATATCACCAAAGTTCACCAAATGGAACTAGACGACCGCCGAATTAAAGTGAGAGAGACAGCAGTGGCTGTGAACATGACTAAAACATGTTGAAAAACGCGACTACTATTTGGACGGGTCACAGAAATGAGAACATCACTGGGAGAAGTGTGTAGAGTTACAAGGAGACTATGCTGAAAAACGCCGAGTACAATTTGGACGGGTTACAGAGATGGGAGCATCACTGGGAGAAGTGTGTAGAGTTACAAGGAGACTATGTTGAAAAACGTCGAGTACTATTTGGACGGGTTACAGAGATGAGAGCATCGCTGGGAGAAGTGTGTAGAGTTGCAAGGAGACTATGTTGAAGAACGCCGAGTACTATTTGGACGGGTTACAGAGATGAGAGCATCGCTGGGAGAAGTGTGTAGAGTTACAAGGAGACTATGCTGAAAAACGCCGAGTACAATTTGGACGGGTTACAGAGATGGGAGCATCACTGGGAGAAGTGTGTAGAGTTGCAAGGAGACTATGTTGAAGAACGCCGAGTACTATTTGGACGGGTTACAGAGATGAGAGCATCGCTGGGAGAAGTGTGTAGAGTTACAAGGAGACTATGTTGAAAAACGCCGAGTACAATTTTGACGGGTTACAGAAATGAGAACATCACTGGGAGAAGTGTGTAGAGTTACAAGGAGACTATGCTGAAAAATATAAAAGAGTTAAAAGTTCTTGTACCTTTATTTGGTTGGAATTTTCAAACCACCTATGTATTGTTACATATATCTAAGAAATTACTTTGTATTGTTAGAATATGAACGTTTTACTATTTTGAAACTTCTTTCCTTTTATTGATTTTTCATATCATATTACTTACCCTGTATTTGAGATTGTGCGTCTTTCGCTAATGTGGGCTTCTAAACTGAAGTGCTTTATATACGTTTCCCTAGTTCAACATTTTTTCACTCCATCACTCAAACTTATTTTCTTTGTATTTTCAATGCAGGTTGTAGAACTTATATACAAGTTGCAACATTTGGTAGAAGGATAGTTGGTATCGTAGAGAATATAGCTGCAATTAGATGTATCTTGGGAGTAGTTACAGACTACGAAACTCGCAGCGTTTAATGTCTGAAACTTTAACGAGCGAGTTAATGACCTTAGGTACTGAATTTCAGAACATGTTCTAGTGTAAGGCAGTAACAGCCAAGCTAAAGATGAAATATAGCAAGCATTTGTTTTAGCGTGTATAGCCATAACTTAAATCTTTAAATCTGTTCAAAGTTTTCTTAAATTTCAAAATCAGTTCTTTTATTCTCATAATCATTTTGAACCAATAGTTTCAGCCACATGTCTTAGGTTTTTAAATCTTCAAGTTTATTGCGAATTAAATCCCATTGAACATTAGCCTAACGTCTTTGAATAAAGACCTCAAATACCTTTGCTTGACTTTAATTTTTCTTGAACTTTCCACATTCAGCGTTTCATATACGATTCAGTTCACAAAGGCGAAAATAATTAACATTAAAACTGGCACACAGGGTTTACTACACTTTTAAACTGTTTTAAGCTGTTCACGATATGGAATAATTAATTGTACCACTAAGATAAACTGTTACAGTAATTACTTTTTTAAAATTTAAGACTTCTGTGTCGTATGCAACACCTAATAAGTTAGTAGAATAAAAGTAAAATAATATAAAATGTTTTCCTGAGTAACCATGTAAGATATCTGAATAACGAGGGCTGTTCAATAAAGAATGATCATAAACTTTTTCGCTAAAATTCAATCTTATCATATTCTGCTAGCTTAATGTGAAACAAACACGCCGTAGTAGTTTCATTGTTGGTACTCCTAGTCCCCGCCTGTGAGAACCAGGCAAGTTCAGACAAGTTCAGTATTGCCTACCGCTACAATGGAGGTAACACGCGAGGAACAATATGCGGCTTTGAAATTCTGCTTTCGTCTCAACAAATCTTCAGTTGAGTCCTATACAATGTTACAGGAGGTCTATGGAGAGTCTGTTCTTCCCTACAGCACAGCTCGAAAGTGGTTTAAAATGTTTAAAGAGCGGAGACAATCAATTTCAAAGGAAGGTGCACCCGGTGCTCCAGTTACTGCTCTTACGGAAGAAAACATCAATACTGCTGCTGCCATTGTTAGAGAGGATCGACGAATTACCTTAAGATCACTTTCTGAAATACTGAACATTTCACTGGGTGCCACCCACACGTTGGTGACAGGAACATTACACATGAGACGTGTTTGTGCACGATGGTTTCCAAGACTGTTGATTCCCGAACAAAAGGACATTCGCATGCAGTTAAAGTTGATGTTAGAGGAAGATCCGGAGCTTGTTTCAAACGTAATCACTGCTGATGAAACTTGGCTACATCATTTTGATCCTGAGAGCAAACAGCAAAGCTCAGTGTGGAAATCTCCTTCATCACCAACCCCTAAAAAGCAAAAGTGGATGGTTCTGCTGGGAAAGTTATGGTTATCTTATTCTTTGATATTCATGGAATGATTTATCAGCATGTTGTACCTCCACACACATCAGTAACCAGATAATACTACAGGGATGTGCTGAAAACATTGGAAGTCTATATGAGGCGCAAAAGACCACATTTCCATGAAGCAGGCTGGAAGCTGCACCACGATAATGCGCGGCCGCATGTTGCCCATATTATTGCTGAATATCTTGCAAACATCAACGTGAAGTGCATCTCTTACCCTCCCAATAGTCCGGAATTAGCCCCATGTGACCTTTTTCTATTCCCTAACTTAAAGAAACGCCTTTATGGGAGACGTTATCCATCATCAGAAGCAGTGGTGAAGGCTGCGGAGGCGATTTTGAAGTATCTGTCAAAAAATAGTTTCCAGCACGTTTCCGTTGATTTTTGCGAGATTTTCAGCAACAACATAGGCAATATGCTGCCACGCATTATCGTGGTGCAGCATCCAGCCTGCTTCACGGAAATGTGGTCTTTAGCGCCTGATATGGACTTGCGATGTTTTCAGGACATCCCTGTAGTGTTGTCCAGTTACTCATGTGTGTGCAGGTACAACATGCTGATAAACCATTCCATAAATATCAAAGAATGAGATGACCATAACTTTCCCAGCAGAAGCAACCACTTTTGCTTTTAGGGGGGTTGGAGATGAAGTAGATTTCCACACTGAGCTTTGCTGTTTGTTCTCAGTATCAAATTGATGTAGGCAAGTTTCATCAGCAGTGATTACGTTTGAAATAAACTCCGGGTCTTCCTCTAACATCAACTTTAACTGCATGTGAATGTCCTTTTGTTCGGGAATCAACAGTCTTGGAACCCATCGCGCACAAACACGTCTCATGTGTAATGCTTCTGTCACCAACGTGTGGGTAGCACCCAATGAAATGTTCAGTATTTCAGAACGTGAGCTTAAGGTAATTCGTCGATCGTCTCTCACTATGGCAGCCGCAGTGCTGATGTGTTCTTCCGTAAGAGCAGTAACTGGAGCACCGGGTCCACCTTCCTTTGAAATTGATTTTCTCCCCCCTTTAAACATTTTAAACCACCTTCGAGCTGAGCTATAGGGAAGAAGAGATTCTCCATAGGTCTCCTGTAACATTGTATAGGCCTCAACTGAAGACTCGTTGAGACGAAAGCAGAATTTCAAAGCCGCATATTGTTCCTCGCGTGTTATCTATATTGCAGCGGTAGGCGATACTGAACATGTCTGAACTTGCCTGGTTCTCACAGGCGGGAACCAGGAGTACCAACAATGAAACTACTACGGTGTGTTTGTTTCACATTAAGCCAAAAGAATATAATAAGACTGAATTTTAGTGCGAAAAATTATGACCGTAAAAATTATGATCATTATTCATTGAAAAGCCCTCGTATAATTAAAAGATGTATCACACCCTAGAGTGCGACACTTGTGCCTGATAATTGTGTTAATTAGCGTTGCTGTATAAACATTCTTTCTGAAGCACGTCTGCTGCAGTGATGTTCTTGGCAACTTCACAAGTTAGTTCTCGTTTTCTCCGTCCATTTAGCGTTCCGCTCATTCCCCAGAAGTAATTGCATTCTTGATATGACGCTAAAGCTTTATGAGAACTAGGTACCTGATATTCACTGAATATTTTCTTTTGTCTTTCTTGTATTTGCATTAAAATGCTGATGCGTCCATCCTTTTGGAGCCATTAATTCACTATCAAAATGTTACACACTGCGTTATCGACCAAGACTGTCCGGCGATAAACAGTGCATGCCGATGCCTTTGGTTCCATGATGTGCTGTTCCTCATTTAATACTGGCTTAACTTCCTTTTTCTATGGTTCCACAGCAGCCCTGGATTAGCATCCTTTAAATGGTTTGAGTTAAATTCCAAACTTCCAACAAAGGTCAGGCCTAGGTGAATTGCGAATGGGGAACTGTTTGCAGAATTTTCGCCTAGTAGCTGGCAGGGATGTTCCGCAATGACGATACTCGGATGAGTCTCCTCTTGGTCTGCCACTCAAAAACAAACCAATTAACACATCTCAGTTTCAGATTCACAAACAAAGCAAAAGAGGAGATTAAGTAAAAGTTATGTGAAGTGGCAAAACGTAGTATTTCTTAATCTAGATTCTCCAGCGTTGTCACATCGGAGGGTAAATGAAATGATGTTCAAATGAGTACAGGGTACATAGAGCTTAGAGCTTACAGACCTTCATATTTCAGAATAAGGGAAAACCTCCAACGTTAAGTCATCGGACGATGAATGAAATGATGTTCAAATGAGTACAGGGTACATAGAGCTTAGAGTTACCAGACATTCATCTTTCAGGATAATAGAAAACCTCCAACGTTAAGTCATATCGGAAAATGAATGAAATGATATTCAAATGAGTACAGGGTACATAGAGTTTAGAGTTACCAGACATTCATCTTTCAGGATAAGAGAATACTTCCAACGTTAAGTCATATCGGACGACGAATGAAATGATGTTCAAATGAGTACAGGGTACATAGAGCTTAGAGTTACCAGACATTCGTCTTTCCGGATAAGAGAAAACCTCCAACGTTAAGTCATATCGGACGATGAATGAAATGATGTTCAAATGAGTACAGGGTACATAGAGCTTAGAGTTACCAGAGATTCATCTTTCAGGATAAGAGAAAACCTCCAACGTTAAGTCATATCGGACGATGAATGAAATGATGTTCAAATGAGTACAGGGTACATAGAGCTTAGAGTTATTAGACATTCATCTTTCAGGATAAGGGAAAACCTCCAACGTTAGGTCATATCGGACGATGAATGAAATGATGTTCAAATGAGTACAGGGTACAGAGAGCTTAGAGTTACCAGACATTCATCTTTCAGGATAAGAGAAAACCTCTAACGTTAAGTCATATTGGACGATGAATGAAATGATGTTCAAATGAGTACAGGATACATAGAGCTTAGAGTTACCAGATATTCATCTTTCAGGATAAGAGAAAACCTCTAACGTTAAGTCATATCCGACGATGAATGAAATGATGTTCAAATGAGTACAGGGTACAGAGAGCTTAGAGTTACCAGACATTCATCTTTCAGGATAAGAGAAAACCTCTAACGTTAAGTCATATTGGACGATGAATGAAATGATGTTCAAATGAGTACAGGATACATAGAGCTTAGAGTTACCAGATATTCATCTTTCAGGATAAGAGAAAACCTCTAACGTTAAGTCATATCGGACGATGAATGAAATGATGTTCAAATGAGTACAGGGTACAGAGAGCTTAGAGTTACCAGACATTCATCTTTCAGGATAAGAGAAAACCTCTAACGTTAAGTCATATCGGACGATGAATGGAATGATGTTCAAATGAGTACAGGGTACATAGAGCTTAGAGTTATCAGACATTCGCCTTTCAGGATAAGGGAAAACCTCCAACGTTAAGTCATATAGGGCGATTAATGAAATGATGTTCAAATGAGTACAGGATACATAGAGCTTAAGGTTACCATTCATCTTTCAGGATAAGAGAAAACCTCCAACGTTAAGTCATATCGGACGATGAATGAAATGATGTTCAAATGAGTACAGGATACATAGAGCTTAGACTTACCAGACATTCATCTTTCAGGATAAGGGAAAACCTCCAACGTTAAGTCATATCGGACTATGAATGAAATGATGTTCAAATGAGTACATGGTACATAGAGCTTAGAGTTACCAGACATTCATCTTTCAGGATAAGAGAAAACCTCCAACGTTAAGTCATATCGGACTATGAATGAAATGATGTTCAAATGAGTACAGGGTACATAGGGCTTAGAGTTACCAGACATTCATCTTTCAGGATAAGGGAAAATCTCCAACGTTAGGTTAAGCAAACTTTTAATAAAGTTGGGTATTGCAGTTTAAGAGAGTAAATTGCAAATTCGTGAAGTAATGGGCGCAGTTTTAATTTGAAAGTTTGGTTATACCTTCAATTATGTCAAATTTAGTAAACAACTGAGAATCTTCTGTTATATTCCTGCTGGATATCATTAAATGTTTGAAAACAAAGTCAAACGTGGGACTGGTCGAGAACCCTAACCACTAATATTGCTTTAAACAAATTTGGTACCATTTCCGTATTTTTCTCCCTAGAGAGACACGCTCCCCGCCGGGGAGCGAGATTTCATTGGAAGAAATTCTTCACGCATCCCCCCCCCCCCTCAACTTTCCTTCAGGTTTGCACGCACATTCTGTACAGTCAAGACAATGGCCAAGTGGAACACTTCCTTTGTTGTTTGTGACATAAGCGTATTAGACCAAGATTGTAAACAGATTCGGCCTTCTCTTCCTTACTTGAGAATGTGTGCCTCATGCTTAAAGCTGTTAATTCCATAGAATTGCCAATGATGAACTGTCCTTAACAATGCACTTCCTTCTGATTTTCTTTTAGAAACTTTTGGAATATATGAAGAACGACATCTTTGTTTCCGAAGTTCTTAGAATTATCCACAAATAGTTTGAAATATAACTTTCTTGTTAATATGTTTGTTAAATTTAAAGTTAGATTCAATATTGAAATGAAACCTTTGTTCCTCGATTTTTTAATTTATTAAAATCTTTTATATGACTGATTCCTTCATTATGAAGATGGCAGCACTCGTAAACTAAAGCTAGTGATTTTAGTTAATTGATGGAAATTAAACATTTCTTCATACTAGCCGTATATAGGCTAAGGTTTTTAATAGATAGAGTCAACATGAAAAATTCAATGACATGGCCGGGATTTGAACCACGGATCTCCTGATTTCCGTCCAGTCGCTCTTAACCTTTGAGCTACCATAGTCAACATGCCGTCATGACATTCAATTCTGCATTCCATTAATTAACTAAAATAATAAGAGTTAAATGATGAAGCCTGGGACTCAAGTACTTTCGATAGTAAGTCGCCACAAACGGTGTATCTCGGATGTGAGAGCCCCTAGTGGTTTACCGGGGAAATATACGACTCAAATTGAGAATTTAATGTCATGACGGCACGTTGACCGTGGTAGCTCAAAGGTTAAGAGCGACAAGACGGAAACCAGGAGATCTGTGGTTCAAATCTCGGCCAAGGCATTGAATTTTTCATGTTGTCTCCTATTTTATCTATTAAAAGCTAGTGAATTTCGTTCATTTTTTGACAGCTACTCACCAAAGTTTCAGCCATTTTGGACGCTCAGTTGTTATGTAACAGTCGTTTCAGTGAGTTGATGTGAGTGTTTTTATAAAAATAGACAAAATCGATTATCGAACTGTCATTAAATATTTGTTTTTTAAAGACAATACGCCTACGCGAATCAAAGATGAGTTGGATTCTGTGTATGGGGACTCTGCACCATCATTTACCACACTGAATTTTGGGCAGCTGAATTTAAACGTGACCGTAAGAGCTTGGGAGACGAACGTTCGGGACGTCCCAAAACTAAAACTACCGACGAAAACATCGCCAAACTTCACCAAATGGTGCTAGACGACCGACATCATCATTTGTATGCCTGGCGCTATACTTTTGCCATCTCGCGAGTTCTCCTGCTTGATTTAGCCTTTTGAGACAGTTTTAATCATTTGTTGGGTTTTTTAATATTATTACATAAATGGCAGAAGCCCTGATGTATGTTAATTGAGATGCACTATTCGTAGTTTAAGCAAAAATGTAAATAAACCGTTTTTTAATAATACGTCCGCTTTGAATGTACGGATGAGGTATGTCTCTAATTTTTTCCTAATTTTGGCAGCCAACTGCTGCTCTAAGTACAACAATCCGTCATTTTTTTTAGCTGACTTATTAGTGTACTTATATGATAGATCTATTTTTTCCGAGGCGTTTACTGAATTACTTTGCCATGTATACTCTAATAAAACGTTTGTAAAATCGCCTGGAAACCGGAATTCGCTCTCAATAAAGGAGTCGTATGTTTTTGAGGTCTACTTCAGCGAGCAGTACGTGTTGCCCCTTAAACCGCTATTCCTCTGATTTTGAACGTACATCTCTCTAAGAACGTGAAGTAATACAGTTTAGTAAGCGCAAAACTGGACTAAGTCTCACATGTCATTTCATGGGTGACCTACCTTAGAAAAAGTAAGGCGCGTCTGACTCACCTCGTATTTATCCAATCCGTCATTAATCGATAATGTACATCTCAACATAGAATACTTCGACCACAGATCAGATGATTTTAGCACCTGTGATTTCTTTGAAAAATATGCTGAAATCACTTATTCGTAAAACTTTTTAACTGTACCATAAATATTCTTTGTCATAAATATCAGATGACTTTCGTGGCAGCAAAATATGCTTAGCCATACGAGCTTCTTCTCCAGTTTCTTCACGTATAAAACTTACATTATCATTTGTTATTTTTACATCACTATAGTTACGATTCTTGGCTATTCAAGACCTCCAATATCATCTTACCTACCAAAAACATCGATTCTAACTCTACGACGGCTGTTCAATAAAGAATTATCATAATTTTTTCCGGTCATAGCTTTTCGCACTAAAATTCAATCTTATATTCTGTTAGCTTAATGTGAAACAAACACGCCGTAGTAGTTTCATTGTTGATACTCCTGGTTCCCGTCTGTGAGAACCAGCCAAGTTCAGACATGTTCAGTATCGCCTACCGCTGCAATGGAGGTAACACGCGAGGAACAATATGCGACTTTGAAATTCTGCTTTCGTCTCAACAAATCTTCAGTTGAGGCCTATACAATGCTATAGGAGGTCTATGGAGAGCCTGTTCTTCCCTACAGCACAACTCGAAGGTGCTTTAAAAATATTTAATAAGGGGGACAATCAATTTCCAGTTACTGCTGTTACGAAAGAAAACATCAGCACTGCTGCTGCCATTGTGAGAGAGGATCGACGGATTACCTTAAGATCACTTTCTGAAATACTGAACATTTCATTGGGTGCCACCCACACGTTGGTGACAGAAACATTACACATGAGACGTGTTTGTGCGCGATGGGTTCCAAGACTGCTGATTCCCGAACAAAAGGACATTCGCATGCAGTTAAATTTGATGTTAGAGGAAGATCCAGAGTTTCTTTCAAACGTAATCACTGATGATGAAACTTGGCTACATCATTTTGATCCTGAGAGCAAACAGCAAAGCTCAGTGTGGAAATCTCCTTGATAACCAACCCCCCCCCCCAAAAAAGCAAAAGTGGTTACTTCTGCTGGGGAAGTTATGGTCATATCCTTCTTTGATATTCATGGAATGGTTTATCAACATGTTGTACCTGCACACCATCAGTAACTGGACAATACTACAGGGGTGTCCTGAAAACATTGCAAGTCCATATCAAACCCAAAGGACCACATTTCCGTGAAGCAGGCTGGATGCTGCACCACGATAATCCGCGGCCGCATATTGCCAATGTTGTTGCTGAATATCTTGCAAAAATCAACGTGAAGTGCATCCCTCACCCTCCCTATAGTCCGGATTTAGCACCATGTGACATTTTTCTATTCCCTAACTTGAAGAAACGCCTTCGTGGGAGGCATTATGGTGAAGGCTGCGTAGGCGATTTTGAAGGATCTCTCAAAAATGGTTTTCAGCATGTCTTTGAAGACTGGAAGAAATGCTGGGATAACTGCATCGCATTCCGGGGAGACTATTTTGGGAAGGACCATCAAAATTATGAGGATGATTGAAGATATGTTGTCAAAAAAAAATTGTGATCATTCTTTATTACACCTGCGAATTATTATGAATGACATTTTTACTGTTAGCAGCATGTGATGTTGGATACGGCTGTGATTCATAAGGACTTAGGTCTACCTTTGAACTGCTGTAACTACGAGATAAACCAATAATGAAACTAAAGGATCAAAGCAGTATCTGCAGACTCGGTTATCATTCATGTCTGCGAAGTATAGGACTTTACTGAACTACGAAGCGTGAAATGAAACAAAATTTTATACTGAACGAGACTTTACCGTAGTGACAGAGATGGCGCCTTGGCGCCATGCAGTCTCGACGGCCCCTCTCCCTACCATTCCGTGACGTCACGACAGCGGCTGCGCACGAGCGCCGCGATGGTGAACTGAGGAGGAAAAAAAATTGAACCGCGGTGGGCGAGTGGCGGGCGGGGCAGAATGCAATGAGAGCAAGTGAGATGGTGAATTCGCCACCCTTACGGGAACACCGACCGCCTCAGCAGTTTCTCCGTGATGCGTCCTGCGTGCGGATTTTGTTTCTGGTAAAACGTGGCCGCCCGTGAGTGTTGTGTTTTTAGTGTTTGTTGTATGGTGTCTTGTGTTATTAGTGTTGCCAGCTTCCAATTGAAATCTTCAGCTGTCTGTTCCTGCAAACGTAGTCTTTCAAGGTAAGTGCCAGCAACAATGCGCCTAAGTTGAAATTTAGCATGAAATTACATGATTTTGTTTGCTGTTCCGTGTGATTCTTAAGAAAACGAACGCCATAACCTATAAAATTGTCGATATTTTCAACTTTCTTCTTACCTGATTCATTTTCTCACGAAAGTTGATGATTTTCATAGTCCATACAAACTTTATTGTATTACAGTTATTAACTATTGCTATTAGCGAAAGCATTAACTTTCGCACAGTCTTCTATCATGATTCTTAGTGATGAAGTTGATATTCTTGGCCTCAAGAATCATAAAGAATATGTTACATTGTTGAACCAAACCTAAATCATAGCATAGTTACTCCTGACAGCTTCTGTGATCTAGTGATTTACATGCTAGTTTCCAAATTCAAAAGCCCCGGCTTCGATACCCAGCTAACTAAGGAAAACTTCCCCCGCCCTCCCGAATGTTCGGAAGTATGAGAGAGAGAGAGAGAGAGAGAGAGAGAGAGAGAGAGAGAGAGAGAGAGATAGAGAGAGAGTGAGAGAAGAGAGAGTGCAAACGTGCGTGTGAATTTAAAGTTTATAAAGATAAGCTAATATAAACACACCCAAAAAACAAATGAACATCATTTTCGATTATCAATTGTTTCAAAGTCACCTATGATGTCCGATATGCTGAAGCCGGCAGACCTGAACAATTTCAATAGGCCGTAACTTTTGAACTAATAACAGGACACACGTGTAACTTTGGGAGAATATAATACACAATTCGGAAATTACATTACACTATTTACATCTCAGAGAAAATGTTGGAAGTGTCCTCCACCGGCATTTATACATGTTTGTACTCGTCTCACCATATTCTCTCAAGTTTTACGGAGAGTATCCTCGCCAATGTTACTTATTTCGGTTCGAATGGATTCCTTGAAAACATCTATTGTCAGTGGCTATTTCTTGTACACTATATTTTTAGACACCCCCACAAGAAAATATCGGGTGAGGTTAGGTCAAGGGCTCTGGCAGGCTACAGACCTTTAGAGATTATTCGATTATCAAAGAAACTGGTTACAAGTTCGATGGTGTCATTAGATGTATGGCACGTTGCTCCATCTTGCTGGAAATAACCTTCTCTCAATTCGATATCATCCAGCTGCTCCACAAATGTCTTGAAGATACCCATATAAACTTTAGTGTCTACAGTCGTATCAAAGAAACTGGTTACAAGTTCCATGGTGTCATTAGATGTATGGCACGTTGCACCATCTTGCTGGAAATAACCTTCTCTCAATTCGATATCATTCATCTGCTCCACAAATGTCTTGTAGATACCCATATAAACTTCAGTGTCTACAGTCGTATCAAAGAAACTGGTTACAAGTTCCATGGTGTCATTAGATGTATGGCACGTTGCTCCATCTTGCTGGAAATAACCTTCTCTCAACTCGATATCATCCAGCTGCTCCACAAAAGTCTTGTAGATACGCATATAAACTTCAGTGTCTACAGTTGTATCTAAGAAAATGGGATCAACAAGAAAAGATATAGAGAAAAATTCTCCATAGGAGAATCTAATGTCATATCGGTATGTTGGCCGTAGTAGCTCAGTGGTTTAGAGCAACCGCACGGAGAGCGGAAGATCCGTGGTTCAAGTCCCATAGAATTTTTCAATCTGACACTACTCATCTATTTTTAGGTTAGGTTAGAGACCTTCACCTAGACAAGGTGCAATAAGGTTATTTACTTTCATTGCTTCTTTATCTGTTTAATAATGATAGTTAATAATAACAACAACTTATCGCTTCTTTATAGTGACGTCAGTTGTACCACCCAATATACATATCTTGTTCAATTTCCCTTCTAGAATCTCACTTTCACACACTCAACATAAACATTAAACATTTTTCCCAAATTCGAAATAACACCAGGAAGAAAATAAACAAATCTCATTTTCGAGACCAAACAAAAGCAACCGGTATATATCTTTTATTTCTTCCTTTGCTCCAGTTTACAAATCATCATATCTGTAGTTTTCCCTATTGCACTGTGAACATTTAAGGCGTCTGCAGCAACATTTTCGTTGCTTACAGAGCCCCTACTAATTTGCCAATGTGCCCGCTCAAGAACAGTGCGCAAGCGTCCGTGCAAACTGCCCTTGTCCCTATAAACCACGAGTCTAAAATTACACCTGATAAGAACAGCGAAAAGGATAATAGAAATGGCGTAGTGGTCTGCAAGTGAGAACCTCAGAATAGCTTAAATAAAATGGGGAATCCCACCACGAAACATCTCCAACTGTGCGGTCGACAATTTCAAAACTCTCCATTACATTTTTAATTTTATATTATCTTAAGAAAATCGTATGTTACAAAAATATAATATGGCGATCACATAAATTTCATTTACGAGTATCTCCATGGCAACAGGCCCTAGAAAATTAAGTTATAATTAATCGATTCTCACTGCCTCAATCGGTAATTACACCTTGACATAACTCTGGGGGCAGGTAGTGGAAACCGAATGTGCGACAGCCTCACAATAAATAGCTTCCAACTTCCAATTTCGGTCAGGCTTAGTTACCTGGGTAAGGTCTTTTCCGGGGTTTTCCTTTATCCTGAAAGATGACGTTTTCGTAACACGAAGCTCTTCGCATCCTGAACTGATTTGAACATAATTTCATTCATCGTCCGATATGACTTAACGTTGGAGGTTTTCCCCTATCCTGAAAGAAGAATCTCTCGTAACTCTAAGCTCTATGTACCCTGTACTCATTTGAACATAATTTCATTCATCGTCTGATATGACTTAACGTTGGAGGTTTTCTCTTATCCTGAAAGAAGAATCTCTCGTAACTCTAAGCTCTATGTACCCTGTACTCATTTAAACATAATTTCATTCATCGTCTGATATGACTTAACGTTGGAGGTTTTCTCTTATCCTGAAAGAAGAATCTCTCGTAACTCTAAGCTCTATGTACCCTGTACTCATTTGAACATAATTTCATTCATCGTCTGATATGACTTAACGTTGGAGGTTTTCTCTTATCCTGAAAGAAGAATCTCTCGTAACTCTAAGCTCTATGTACCCTGTACTCATTTGAACATAATTTCATTCATCGTCTGATATGAATTAACGTTGGAGGTTTTCTCTTATCCTGAAAGAAGAATCTCTCGTAACTCTAAGCTCTATGTACCCTGTACTCATTTGAACATAATTTCATTCATCGTCTGATATGACTTAACGTTGGAGGTTTTCTCTTATCCTGAAAGAAGAATCTCTCGCAACTCTAAGCTCTATGTACCCTGTACTCATTTAAACATAATTTCATTCATCGTCTGATATGACTTAACGTTGGAGGTTTTCTCTTATCCTGAAAGAAGAATCTCTCGTAACTCTAAGCTCTATGTACCCTGTACTCATTTAAACATCATTTCATTCATCGTCCGATATGACTTAACGTTGGAGGTTTTCTCTTATCCTGAAAGATGAATGTCTGGTAACTCTAAGCTCTATGTACCCTGTACTCTTTTGGACATCATTTCATTCATCGTCAGATATGACTTAACGTTGGAGGTTTTCTCTTATCCTGAAAGATGAATATCTGGTAACTCTAAGCTCTATGTACCCTGTACTCATTTGTACATCATTTCATTCATCGTCCGATATGACTTAACGTTGGAGGTTTTCTCTTATCCTGAAAGATGAATGTCTGGTAACTCTAAGCTCTATGTACCCTGTACTCATTTAAACATAATTTCATTTATCGTCCGATATGACTTAACGTTGGAGGTTTTCTCTTATCCTAAAAGATGAATGTCTGGTAACTCTAAGCTCTATGTACCCTGTACTCATTTAAACATAATTTCATTTATCGTCCGATATGACTTAACGTTGGAGGTTTTCTCTTATCCTAAAAGATGAATGTCTAGTAACTCTAAGCTCTATGTACCCTGTACTCATTTGAACATAATTTCATTCATCGTCCGATATGACTTAACGTTGGAGGTTTTCGCTTATCCTGAAAGATGAATGTCTGGTAACTCTAAGCTCTATGTACCCTGTGCTCATTTGAACATCATTTCATTCATCGTCCGATATGACTTAACATTGGAGGCTTTCCCTTATCCTGAAAGATGAATGTGTGGTAACTCTAAGCTCTATGTGCCCTGTACTCATTTGAGCATCATTTCATTCATCGTCCGATATGACTTAACGTTGGAGGTTTTCTCTTATCCTGGAAGATGAATGTGTGGTAACTCTAAGCTCTATGTACCCTGTACTCATTTGAACATCATTTCATTCATCGTCCGATATGACTTAACGTTGAAGGTTTTCACTTATCCTGGAAGATGAATGTCTGGTAACTCTATGCTCTATGTGTCCTGCACTCATTTGAACATCATTTCATTCATCGTCCGATATGACTTAACGTTGAAGGTTTTCACTTATCCTGGAAGATGAATGTGTGGTAACTCTAAGCTCTATGTACCCTGTACTCATTTGAACATCATTTCATTCATCGTCCGATATGACTTAACGTTGAAGGTTTTCACTTATCCTGGAAGATGAATGTCTGGTAACTCTATGCTCTATGTGTCCTGCACTCATTTGAACATCATTTCATTTATCGTCCGATATGACGTAATGTTGGAGGACATTAATTACAAACTGTTTTGTGGTTACGGAGACATTTTAGATAATTTATTAATATTTGTAATAAATATATAAGTTGTTAGTCCATTTAGTTGTCCTTTGAAACGCTCGTCATAATTCTATTGCAATATGAGCTATTTTAGAGTTAAGAGTCCCCAGTGCTGTTCTGGTAGCCGTTATGTTTAGTTCTGGGCTTTATAATAGTTCTGGATGACCCAATGGTATATAATTTTGTAATTTAATCGGCATATTACTGTTTATATAGTCATTTGTTTACTTTTTTTCTTTTTCCTTAGACACTGGTAGCCCACACACGTATAAAATACATTTATGTACACTCGTGGGAGGAACCTGTGAAGCTTAAAGAGCAATCCGCACAGTTCGACCGCATGAATCGATATGTCGACACTTGCTTAGGGTCAAGCGGCGTGACTTAGCATTACGACACAACAGAGCTACTGCAGAGCCGTCCTTTAATGCTTAAACCACCGGAATTTATGTCTAATGACATTAAGATGGTTAGTTTATCATTTATGAAGTACTTAAACCTATCCAGTGCCTTACGAGTGGAGCGAAATTATTTTAACCTCTACCATAAAGGTAAAAATAAATAAGATGCAATTAAAACATGGTTACTTTAATTACTTATTTAAATTTTGTACTTGTGATTAATATTTTGTATAAATGGTTAAATAAAAGCTAGGGATGGCTCCTTGAGGCTTTTGATTCATCGATATTCACGATAATTTCAGACAATTCCCACTTTGGTTTTTCGATATTTTGCTGGTGATTCTGCAATTTTTATTTTATTTTAAAATCACAAAATATTACTGCCGCAAGTAGAACATTGCAAAGCCCGAGAGATTGCCAGAAATGTTACCTGTACAGTAATATACGAGTGCTTTTCAATAAACCATCGAGCTACTATGGCAACGTGCCGATATGAAATTAAATTGTCCATGCCTTATCCACACGTAGGCCATAGTAGCTCAATGGTTGGAGCGGCTGCACGGAGAGCAGAATATCCTTGGTTCAAATCCCTGCTATGGCATTGTATTTTTCAGTCTGACTCTACGTTTCCACAACGCACCATTACTCATCCCCATAATTTTAAAAGTCCTTCTCAAAATAGTCTCCTCTGAATCGATGCACTTGTTCCAGCGTTTCTGACAGTCTTCAAAGACATGCTGGAAACCATTTGTTGAGAGATCCTTCAAAATCGCCTCCGCAGCCTTCACCACTGCTTCTGATGATGGATAATGCCTCCCACGAAGATGTTTCTTCAAGTTAGAAAATAGAAAAATGTCACATGTGGCTAAATCCGGACTATAGGGAGGGTGAGGGATGCACTTCACTTTGATTTTTGCAAGATATTCAGCAACAACATTGGCAATATGCGACCCCGCATTATCTTGGTGCAGCATCCAGCCTGCTTCACGGAAATATGGTCTTTTGCGCCTGCTATGGACTGGCAATGTTTTCAGGACATCCCTGTAGTATTGTCCAGTTACTGATGAGTGTGCAGGTACAACATGCGGATAAACCATTCCATGAATATCAAAGAATGAGACGACCATAATGAGATTTCCACACTGAGTTTTGCTGTTTGCTCTCAGGATCAAAATGATGTAGCCAAGTTTCATCAGCAGTGATTACGTTTGGAAGAGACTCCGGATCTTCCTCTAACATCAATTTTAACTGCATGTAGACCTGCAAGCGAATGTCCTTTTGTTCGGGAATCAACAGTCTCGGAATCCATCGCGCACGAACACGTCTCATGTTTAATGTTTCTGTCACCAACGTGTGGGTGGCACCCAATGAAATGTTCAGTACTTCAGAAAGTGATCTTAAGGTAATTCGTCGATCCTCTCTCACAATGGCAGGAGCGGTGTTGATGTTTTCTTCCGTAAGAGCAGTAACTGGAGCACCGGGTCCACCTTCCTTTGAAATTGTCTCCTCTCTTTAAACATTTTAAACCACCTTCGAGCTGTGCTGTAGGGAAGAACAGACTCTCCATAGGCCTCCTGTAACATTGTATAGGCCTCAACTGAAGATTTGTTGAGACGAAAGCAGAATTTCAAAGCCGCATATTGTTCCTCGCGTGTTACCTCCATTGCAGCGGTAACCGATACTGAACATGTCTGAACTTGCCTGGTTGTCACAAGCGGGAACCAGGAGTAACAACAATGAAACTATTACGCGTGTTTGTTTCACATTAAGCTAACAGAATATAACAAGATTGAATTTTAGTGCGACAAATTATGACCGTAAAAGAATTATGGTCATTCTTTATTGAAGAGTCCTCCTAACATGCAGCCTTCAATTACAAATTTCCCAAATATTACGTCCTGACTAGTTGAAGAAAAACGAAACAGAAAGTGTCAGAATATGTCCACGTAGTTGCGTTTTGAATGGGTCTCCTCTAATTTGCAGAGAAAGTTACTTTGTTTTATATTATTTACTTTATAACATGCCTGACCTTCAATTAACTACGAGTTGAATTATTATTATTATTATTATTATTATTATTATTATTATTATTATTATTATTATTATTATTATTATTATTATTATTATTATTATTATTATTATTATTATTATTATTATTATTATTATTATTATTATTATTATTATTATTATTATTATTATTATTATTATTATTATTATTATTATTATTATTATTATTATTATTATTATTATTATTATTATTATTATTATTATTATTATTATTATTATTATTATTATTATTATTATTATTATTATTATTATTATTATTATTATTATTATTATTATTATTATTATTATTATTATTATTATTATTATTATTATTATTATTATTATTATTATTATTATTATTATTATTATTATTATTATTATTATTATTATTATTATTATTATTATTATTATTATTATTATTATTATTATTATTATTATTATTATTATTATTATTATTATTATTATTATTATTATTATTATTATTATTATTATTATTATTATTATTATTATTATTATTATTATTATTATTATTATTATTATTATTATTATTATTATTATAATTATTATTATTATTATTATTATTATTATTATTATTATTATTATTATTATTATTATTATTATTATTATTATTATTATTATTATTATTATTATTATTATTATTATTATTAT